>SJYA01002979.1:131585-169904 GCA_006410615.1 Neotragus moschatus
TTTCTTTGGAAGGAATGATGCTGAAGCTGAAGCTCCAGTACTTTGGCCACTTCAATCAAAGAGTTGACTCATTGGAAAAGACTCTGATGCTGGGAGGGATGGGGCAGGAGGAGAAGGGGACGACTAGGGATGAGATGGCTGGATGGCATCACTGACTCGATGGGCGTGAGTCTGAGTGAACTCCGGGAACTGGTGATGGACAGGGATTCGTGGCTGCGATTCATGGGGTCACAAAGAGTCAGACACGACTGAGCGACTGAACTGATGTGAGTTCAACATATGCACGGGGAATTAGCTGATTCACAGTAATCTACCCCATTATAGCAAAACTTCTGGACTTAAATTGAGTTGCTACCTTCAGTGAGAAAACATTTTCAAATAGGCTTTAATACAATGATAGCACTTTCTAATTGTGTATTACTCTTATGATGTAAAAACAGCATGAAATAAAACCTTCCATCAGATGAATCCGGAAGCAATCCAGCTGTTTTCCCAGAGTTTTTTGGGGACCCCCCTTGACCCCGGCCATGCTCTGCTCTAACCTGGGCGGCAGTGCGGAGGGGGAGCCTCCTTCCAATTTCCTTCCGCCTCCAGACTGCTCCTGTGCCAGCTGAGGCACTTCAAAGAGGGGCAAAACTTTTTTTTTTTTAAGAAATATGGCTCAATGGAGTATGTACACATTTTCCAAGTGGAAAATGTGTAAAAGTGCAGAGTTGTTTGTCAAAATCTTCCAGCCAGCGGCAGTCCTGGCACCTGAATCCTGTCCCCTCAAATCAAGTTCAGGTCACTGAGTGGAAGCCTGAGGGCCCTGGATTTCAGGAAAAGGTCCTTTTGTGCAGCCAAGGTTGTTGCATCTCCTGGAAGGATACGGCTGTGCCAGGGCCCCAGGTAGCATGGGGGAAGGAACTTGGCAGACCTGAAGCACAGTAAAATGTGCTCAAGGTGTGTGTCCGGAATTGGCCATCCACTCTAGTATTCTTGCCTGGAAAATCCCGTGGACAAAGGAGCTGGTAGGCTACAGTCCTCAGGAAAGTGGTGGGGGCGTGTCTGGTTTGGGGATTTGATCACTACAGTGGAGGAGAAGCTCTGGCCGCCCAGACTCAGAACAAGCGGAGTGACAAGAGCCAAGCGCATCCTTCCATGGCTTGGACAATCTGCTGGGAGGACCAGACACCCGTGGCAGCGAGGACCTGTGATGCCTGAGAAAGAGCTGGAACCGNTTATCCATACACACATATCTTCCTTTTCAGATTCTTTTCCATAGCAGGTTATTACAAGATATCGAGTATTCACTTCTGCGTGCTATGCAGTAGCTGAAGATATCTTAAATATTTCTCTTCCCTGTCTTCTAACAAAAAGAAGAGCTGTATCCAGCTTTCTTCTCTAAAATTATCCAATGAATCCTTTTCTCACGCATTTCCTGCAGACAGAACCCCTGAGTCATACGTCACAGACAAGCAGAGCACCCTGTTTTATTTCTGTAAGGCAATCAGGTGACAAGCAAGCTAGCATCCTTGCCAGCGTGTAAGTTCCATTATGCCAGAAAGGACTGCCAATCAGGTCTGGGAATAAGGCTGTCCTCCTACTGAAAGGCACCCAAAATATCCGCAGTCTTGACCTCTCCATCTGGGAACAGGATTTCAGTTCTTCTCCAAGGGGCTGAGTCCTCCCACCCGCGTGTGCGACCAGTGCCATCTGCACTATGTCTCCATCTGGGAACTGGATCCCAAAGCCACACACACACTCTCGGAGCCNGGCTGTCCTCCTACTGAAAGGCACCCAAAATATCCGCAGTCTTGACCTCTCCATCTGGGAACAGGATTTCAGTCCTTCTCCAAGGGGCTGAGTCCTCCCACCCGCGTGTGCGACCAGTGCCATCTGCACTATGTCTCCATCTGGGAACTGGATCCCAAAGCCACACACACACTCTCGGAGCCGGTGCCTCCAGCCAGCAGACTCGCTGACCCCGGGGCTCAGCAGGAAGCACTCAGCAGCACAGAGCAACATGCCCTTCGTGTTATCCCTCCTCAACTGGAATCTGTGTCTTCCTCCTCTCCCTGGGATCTGAATGGGGCTGTTTTGTGTTCAGAGTTTTATTTCCAAAGGTATGTTGGTGCGATGGGCATTGCACTTAGGATCATCTTTACTAACCATTGTTGTAAAGCTCCCTTGCCCTCCTTGGCTGCCTGTAAGAAGCAAGGCCCTCTGAGTGGATGGAAGATTGTGTTCGCCTGCCCAGAGATGCACAGAAAATTACAGAAGGGTGAAACCGGTAGCCTTGAAGTTGCAGTTTTCAGTCCATGAACACCAGTGTGTCTGAGTGAAGGGCACTTTGTTGATTTAAATTTGCAGGAATACAAAACCTGCTCCAAGAACAGGCGCTACACAAGCAAGAACAAATGGGCCTTGAACACTTTTCTATCGAATGGTTACTCCAATCTTCACACTGTTTAATCTCACATAAAGTTGCAAAGATGACTAAGTAAGCATAATGCTTGAAACAAAAGCTGTCACAAAGAGCCTATAGCAAGGCCACATGAGGACCTGGAGAGCCCAATATCCTGCAGGAGGCATGAAATGGGCATCAGAGAGGAGAAAGCTTCCAATCGCCCTTGAAAGACACTTTGGCTGACGGTCCAGGACACCTGTGTGCTCATGGGTGCTGGGGCCTAGAGGACAGGTGGCACTGGCCCAGAAATGGTGGTAACTGAGTCTGAGCTTCAGACGGTTGCCTGGGAGTCAGGAAGGCATGGAAAGTACAGTAGTTACTCCTAAGGGTCATCAGATCAAGAAAGAGTTGACTTCATCAAGTGGCTGATTCCAGCTCTGTGTTTGAAAGGGCTTTCTAACAATACCTTTTAGACTCTACACAAGCAAGACCATTCCTGCATGAGGTATTAGAATGATTTGAGAGCCTGGGTTCCACTCTTTACCAGCTAGATGACCAGCTGGATGTTATTTAACTCGTCTGACCCTGGTGGCTCATTGGTTAAGAGCCACCTGCAACACAGGAGCCCCAGAAGGCTCAGGTTCAGTCTCCGGGTCAGGAAGATCCCCTGGAGGAGGAAATGGCAACCCACTCCCGTATTATTGCCAGGAGAACCCCACGGACAGAGGATCCTGGTGGGTTACAGTCCATGGGGTCGCAAAGAGTCGGATATGACGAAGTGACTTAGCAGGCACGCACGACCCTCTATGTTACCTGCTCATCCTACATTTTAGGACTGCTCTCTCTGGTGGCTCAGACAGTAACAAACCTGCCTGCAATGCAGGAGACCCAGGTTCAACCCCAGGATCAGGAAGATCCCCTGGAGGAAGGCATGGCAACCCACTCTAGTATTCTCGCCTGGACAATTCCATGGACAGAGGGGCCTAGGGGGCTACAGCCCATGGAGCTGCAGAGTTAGACAGGACTGAGCAACTAACAATTTCACTTTTACTTTCATGCTGGCAACGTAGGAAGGTGTGTCATGCATCCCAGTTTGAATTGTCAGTGGCATTGCTTTGAAGTGGTCATCTTTTTTAAGGTTCTAGATGAGGCAACTCATCAGGTAATAATAGCTTCGTTCGTTGAATGACAAGTATACTAGACGCTGTGGTGTGCTTATTTACGTGATCTCAGATAATCCTCTCAGGATCTTTGAAAGAATGCTGGAATCCTCGTCTCGTAAGCAAGGAAATTGGGGCTTGGAGATAAGACATCAGTTGCCCAAATGAACGTTTTGTTGTGCTTAGTCACTCAATCGTGTCTGACCCTTTGCAATCCCATGGACTGGGGCCCACCAGGCTCCTCTGTCCATGGGGATTCTCCAGGCAAGAATACTGGAGTGGGTTGCCATGCCGTCCTCCAAGGGATCTTTCCAACGCAGGGATGGAACCTAGGTCTCCCACACTGCAGGCGGATTCTTAACCATCTGAGCCACCAGGGAAGCCCAAATGAACAGTAATGCCAAAAGTGAAAGTGTTAGTCACTCAGTTCTGTTCGACTTGGGCTTCCCTTGTAGCTCAGTCGGTAAAGAATCTGCCTGCAGTGCAGGAGACCTGAGTTCGGTCCCTGGATTGGGAAGATCCCCTGGAGAAGGAAATGGCAACCCAGTCCAGTATCCTTGCCTGCAAAATCTCATGGACATAGGAGCCTGGCGAGCTGCAGTCCATGGGGTTGCAAAGAGCCGGGCACGACTGAGCAACGAAACTTACTTACTTGTGTCCGACTCTTTGCAACTCCATGGACTGTAGCCCACCAGGCTCCTCTGTCCACGAAATTCTCCAGGCAAGAATACTGGACTGGGTTGCCATTCTCTTCTTCCAGGGATCTTCCTGACCCAGGTCTCCTGCATTGCAGGCAGATTCTTTATGGCCTGAGTCACCCAGTAATGCTGAAATTTAAACCTAAATCCAGGGAATCACTTAGCTCCCCTCCCACTCATCTGTTCTCTGCCTCTCCCACACCCCTTTTAGTGGAGAAAGAGGGTTGATATCCAGTGATTCTGACAGCAAAGCAGAAGGAGGATGGTACATAGATGTGTGTACCTGATTACAAGCCTCCTTCCACTGGAGTCCAACAACGTGCAGGAGACCAGCATCCATCTGAAGACGACTTGCCTCTTACTACGCCACAGAGCTGGACTGCTCCTCTCTCCACACGGCAGCCAAACCTGCAAGTGTACAAGGCTTGAGAAGATCAAAGGGTTGTCTTCAAAAATCTGTTCTAAAGAGCTGTAAAAGACTCCTTTAATCTGAATTGTAAATTCTGCAAACACAGCCGTGGTCTCCCAAGTGTACCACAAATGTGTGAACAGCTGGGCGAAAGCAAGACTGGTGTTAATTGACTCACCTCAGACGTGTCCGTCTGAGCCCAGCCTAAATTGGGAGAACTTGCCTGTGATACTCATTTGGTTTGTTAATGAATGATTATAGTCAGTTCAAGAGCGAGCTAAACCCGACAATTAGTGTCATGAGAAAAGGAGGGGCGCGGTGCCAGGCACACATGGCACCAAGTCGTGCGTCCTGAAGACTGCAGCCTGGGCTCCAGAACCTGGCACGCCATCAAGACTGTGGATCAGCCAACCCAAGGGTGGTCTGCCCGGGAAAGTCTGACCCCTAAGTTCTCAGTAGTGAGTGAAGTCACACAGTTCTGTCCAACTCTTTGCGATCCCATGGACTATAGCCTACCAGGGCTTCTCCGTCCATGGGATTTTCCAGGCAAGAGTACTGGAGTGGGGTGCCATTTCTGTGTCCAGGAGATCTTCTCGACCCAGGGATTGAACCCAGGTCTCCCGCAGTGTAGGCAGACGCTTTACCATCTGAGCCACCAGGGAAGTCCTCTCAGTAGAGGACCCCTCTGTTTCATCATGCCTAATTCCTTTGATCCAAAGACTCCTTTTTATCCCTGCCAAAGAATAAACTTGCAGTTTTAGACCATGCCCAGGGGCAAGGTGAGAGGTACTCACAGAGAATGGGGATAGAATCTGGAGGCCTAACCGCCTTTTCGACGGACTTCTAAAATTCTTCCTTGTTTTAGTCACCCCGCTTTAACCTTCTTCCAGAGGCATCCAGCACGGCTAATCACCAGGCCATCTGAGGATTATGCGTTAATAGTAGAAATCAACCTCATTCCACAAGCTTCCCACTGCCAGTTTAGGAGGAAGTTTTCAGGGTCCAGCAGGTCCTTTGTCCTTTTCTGTCCTCTTTCCAACTCCCCGTTATTTCCTCTCTCGTTCTCTTTATCCTTGTGGGTTTAAAAGTTACTTTGTGGTCTTCCCTGGTGGCTCAGTGGTAAAGAATCTGCCTGCCAGTGCAGGAGATGTGGGCTCAATCTCTCATGCAGGAAGGTCCCCGCAGGTGGCAAAGCAGCTGAGCCCGTGCTCCCCGACTACAGAGCCAGCGCTCTGAGCCTGAGAGCCGCAACTACTAAGCGCGGGTAGGCAGGACTCCGCGGCCTGCAGCAAGAGACGGCATCCCAATGAGAAGCCCTCACGCTGCATCTAGAGAGTAGCCCCCACTCGCCACAACTAGAGAAAAGCGTGCACGGTGATGAAGACCCAGCACAGCCAAAGCAGAAGAGACAAAGTGAAAAGAAAACAGAGAAACCAATTATTTTTTTAAGTTACTTTGCTGTGACTAGTGCAATTGATGGAGTATGCTAACAGACACGTGTTTCTTCTTCCATTTGTATTATAACTGGAAGGCCAATCAACAGTTCCCCGATAAACTCATTAAAAATCAATGTCATCAGCAATCATCTTCTTATGTCTACCTCAAATAGAACATATCAATGTCTGACTCACTTTCTCTTGTCACATTTTCCATGAAGATGAAAGACAGCTAATCAATGTCTTCCCTGTTCACACTGTCAGGTGTGCTATGTAATCACCATCAAATGTAAATGACTCCTCTCTTTCATTAAGAATCATCTTAATTTTTAACTTGTGCTTAAGTGTAATTTATGATCCCGTGTGTTTCCTTGGGTCTTTTTTCTTTTCTTTTCTTTTCTTTTCAGCCCTACTCATTTCTAGCTAGTCAGTTCTTAAAAATAAAGCAAGGCATAAATAAATAAATAATTTATTTAGTCAGTAAGCCTTTACTATTTTCCAGTCACTGTGTTAAGTACAGGAGTTGCAAGAATAAATAAGAAAAATATATTCAGTCCACAAGGACTTTACAGCCTATCCTAGTGGAGAATAGCTTCTCCTGTTTACTTTCTAAACTGCTCATTGAGACTGAACACTAAAGTGACTTGTGTTCTTCTGAAGGGCTATTTCTCAGAAGTGTCTGTGGTCCATTTGAATTCTCTTCTGAGGTTCTCTTTTGCACCATTATAATACCACTGATGTTTCAAAAATTTCACCGAAGAACTGAATAATTCACATAGATGCTATGGGAGCAGAGAAGAACTTAGATGTCAGAGTCCATCAGTGTGCAATAAGAACATCATTGTTCTTGGGACTTCCCTGGTGGTCCAGTGGTGAACGAACTGTCGTTTGTCATTTGTCCCCAAAGCAGGGGACATAGGTCTGATCCCTGGTAGGGAAACTGAGACCCACACACGCCTCTACTGAGGCAACTACTTAGCCCGCACACCAAAACTAGAGAAGCCTGCACACTGCAACAAAGACCCAGCACAGCCAAAAAAAATTATTTTAGTGGATCATCACCGTTCTTCTTGGAATACCAGCTTATATATGCACATGGAAGTGCCCCTGCATTAATTTTCTTTCCCAAGTTCTAGTGGATGTATAAAAAAGAAAGTAACATATTCCTCTGTGATTTGTTATTATTGTTCAGTTGGACTCTTTTGTGATACATAATTATAATTTTTAATCTTAAACATTTTACATAATGCATTTAGATTTGCTTGCCACTAAAAGCTGCTAAAATCTTTAAGTGTCTATAATAACCATGTTTGGGACATAGTTATTATTAAAGACATGAAATAAAAAGAGCCAGACATCCTAGAGTGTGAAATCAAGTGGGTCTTAGGAAACTTTACTATAAATAAAGCTAGTGGAGGTGATGGAATTCCCACTGAAGTATTTAAAAATCCTAAAAGATGATGCTGTTAAAGTGCTGCGTTCAATGTGTCAGCAAATTTGGAAAACTCAGCAGTGGCCACAGGTTGGAAAAGGTCAGTTTTCATCCCATTCCCAAAGAAGGGCAATGCCAAAGAATGCTCAAACCACCATGCAATTGTCCTCATTTCACATACTAGCAAGATTATGCTCAAAATCCTTCAAGCCAGGCTTCAGCGGTAAATGAACTGAGAATTTCCAATGTACAAGTTGGGTTTCGACGAGGCAGAGGAACCAGAATCAAACTGCCAACATTCATTGGATCATAAAGAAAGCAAGGGAGTTCCAGAAAAATGTCTACTTCCGCTTCACTGACTACTCTAAAGCCTTTTATTCTGTGGGTTACAATAAACTGGAAATTTCTTAAAAAGATGGGAGTGCCAGACCACTTTACCTGTCTCCTGAGAAATCCATGTGCAGGTCAAGAAGCAACAGTTAGAACAGAACATGAAACAACTGACTGGTTCAAAGTTGGGAAAGGAGTGCGTCAAGGCTGTGTGTTGTCACCTGGCTTATTTAACTTCAATGCAGAGTACATCATGCAAAATACCTGGCTGGAGGAATCACAAGCTGGAATAAAGACAGCTGAGAGAAATGTCAACAACCTCAGATGTGCAGATGATACCACTCTAATGAGAGAAACTGAAGAGGAACTAAAGAGCCTCTTGATGAAGGTGAAAGAGCAAAGTGAAAAAGCTAGCTTGAAACTCAGCATTCAAAAAATTAGGATTGTGGCATCCCATCACATCACTTCATGGCAAATGGAGAAAAAGTGGAAGCAGTGACCAACTTTATTTTCTTGGGCTCCAAAATCACTGTAGATGGTGACTATAGCCATGGAATTAAAAGACCCTTGCTCTTTGGAAGGAAAGTTATGACACACCTCAGTTCAGTTCAGTCGCTCAGTCATGTATGACTCTTTGAGACCCCATGAATCGCAGCCAGGCCTCCCTGTCCATCACCAACTCCTGGAGTTCACTCAAACTCATATCCATCAAGTCAGTGATGCCATTCAGCCATTTCATCCATCCTTTGTCATCCCCTTCTCCTCCTGCCTCCAATCCCTCCCAGCATCAGGGTCTTTTCCAGTGAGTCAACTCTTCGCATGAGNTTTTCGATGATCCAGTGGATGTTGGCAATTTGGTCTCTGGTTCCTCTGCCTTTTCTAAAACCAGCTTGACACATCCAATAGTATATTAAAAAGCAGAGACATCAGTTTGCCAACAAAAGTCAATATTGTCAAGGTTATGGCTTTTCCAGTAGTTATGTTCTGCTGTGAGATTTGGACCATAAGGAAGGCTAAATGCTAAAGAATTGATGCTTTCGAATTGTGGTACAATAGAAGACTCTTGAGAGTCCCTTGGACTGCAGAGAGATCAAGCCCGTCAATCCTAAAGGAAATCAACTCTGAATATTCATTGGAAGGATTGATCCTGAAGTTGAAGCACCAATATTTTGGCCACCTTATATGAAGAACCAAGTCATTGGAAAAGATTAAAGGCAAGAGGAGAAGAGGGCAGCAGAGGATGAGATGGCTAGACAGCATCACCAACTCAATGGACATGAATTTGAGCAAGTTCAGGGAGATTCTGGATGACAGAGGAGCCTGGCGTATTGCAGTCGATGGAGTTGCAAAGGATTGGACACGACCTAGTGACTGAACAACAACACACACTGCGTAAAGCAGACAATGGCAACTGCTGTACTTTTGTATAGGCTGGAAAACTGGCGTTGAACTTGTACCTAGCAAGAAATGAGAGAATCATATTGAACCTTGGACATCAGTGTGCTCTGTGGATATACATAGTTGTGAAATTACCTAAGGATTTCCTAATTACCAGTGGAAGTGGCTACTCAGGCCGAATGTGCACATAGCTGTACATCGCCTGGAATCCAGGAAACAGTGTGTGCCCTGGGGCAAGCACTCTTGATAGCTTCTTCTTCCACGAGAAATTGGCTGCAGTGGTTGCAGAGGCTGAAAGACTTACAGTTTGCTGTCTACATGCCAGAGACCCAGGAAAGCCAGTGGGATAATCCAACCTGAGTCAGGAAGCCTGAGAGCCAGGGGCTCGATGTCTGAGGGCAAGAAAGATGGGTATCCCAATTCAAGAAGAGAGAGAAAGAATTTGCCTTTCCTTCACCCTGGGCCATAAACGGATCGAATGATATCCATCCATATTGGTGAGGAGAGAGCGTCATTCCATCTGTTGATGCAAATACTTATCTTTTCCAGCAACACCCTCATAGACACACCCAGAAATAAGGTTTTACCAGTTACCTGGGCATTGCTGAGCCCAGTTACATTGACACACGTAATTAACCACCAGGCGTCTTTTTCCCATCAGTGCTCAGGCCACTGTCCGATTCCAAAAACCTGAGGGGAGGTGTGTGGATATCAAGAATGGCCAACCCTGATGACTAAGTCCAATGCACAGGGCAGTGAAGCACCTGGCTGCTTAACTGCTCTTCCTGACTGACTCGCCCTGGCGTCTGGCTGCTTTGTAACTCTACAGGAGACTCAGTGAAATGAGAGATCAGGGCGCAACCTGCCATATAGTGCCCCTCCACGGACTGTCTGCCGTGAACGGCTCCCTTCTGAGAATGACCCTCCACATCACGTTTCACCCGTAAATGAGATTTGTTCATACATCGGTGTGGTTCATGGGGCTTCCCGGGGGTGCAGTGGTAAAGAATCCATGTGCTCTACATGGATGGGAACTCCATGAGGGAAGCTCTAATTTAAAAAGATTGAGGCCAGCACAGAGGGAGAATGGAGGCAAGCTATCCAGACAGAGAGTGTCTGGTTGAGACCACGCCCTGGTTCCAGTGGCTTCAGAGGTTCAGCCAGTCCCTACTCCGTATCTTTGTAACACATTTATTCTAAAACCTGTTTGAGTTGGGTTCTTGTTACCTGCCGCCAAAAGAGTCTTAACCAATGCCCTCCCTCCCCCAGCAAGCATCCTTCGGTTTTCCTCGGGAGTAGCTGTTATGATGTTCTGTGGTTCTCCTCCAGCACATGAAGCCGAAACTGGGAGGCCAGTGTGCCTCTTCCGTTCGTTGGTGGTGTTCTTTTCCCAGGGCTCACCTGGAGCAGTGATTCAAGTGAGAGTGAGGACGGGGAGGGACTTCCTTGGCAGTCCAGTGGTCAAGACTCCAAATTTTCACTGCTGGGGGCGCAGGTTCAGTCCTTGTCAGGGAACTAAGAACCCACAGACTGTGGGGGTGCAGCCAGAAAAATAATAATAGTGAAATAAAGTAATTAGTGTCTTAAAAAGAAGGGGAGAAAAAAGGAAAGGAGAGTCTGCCTGCATTAAAGCTGCCTTGAAATACCCTGGACGTACCTCGCTGAGCCAGAAGGATGAGGGAGACCGACCACCATGAGAGGTCTTGCTGCCCTTAGAAAGGAAGCTTCTTCCTCTGCTTGTGAAAAGGTTCTTTTGTGGAATGTGGAGCCAACCAAGGGCGATTCATCACATTGCCTTCTGAACTGGTTTACCTGCTCCTGCATGTCTCAACAAGCCTCCTACTTGGTGGCAACTGCTTGAGGACTGGGTTCATCTTCTTTTTTCTCCATCTCTTCCTCCTTCTTCCTTGAATCCTATCATATGCCGCCGAAGAAGGTCATGACAGATCCTAGTATATTAGTAGATAATCATGTGTCTTCTTTCACCAAGGATCTGATTGTCACGCAATAAGCCAAATGTTTTCCTGGTCCCCGGTAATACGAAAATCTTGTTACACGATTATGCCTATATCCCAAGAAACCAGAATTATTATGTTTCAGTGTTTGTATTAGTGGCTTCTCTTGCTTCAAATCCCAGAACCAATTACAGAACAACCAAAAACAAAACCCCCGCCTCCCTCAGAGGGTTGCGTCTGCAGTTTCACAAGAGTTAGAATTTGGACTTTATACTCACAAAGAATTGTTGTGTCAACGGGATTTTGCATTAACTATTGTGTAACATGTACTTCTTTTTCTAGCTGTAAATATTTTCTGCAAACTAGAGTACCATCCTACAACTAAATGTGGAAAAAGAATATTGTGCATATAACTTAAGCATAGAAAATTTGTAGCCCAGAGTAAATAGAAATCCCACACAGCCATACCACTCTAAGAATTCTAAAAGCTTATGAGTTTTCAAAATATATAGTCTAACTTTTATAATTACTTTTCTTCTTTCGAGTGGCTTACTATAAAAAGAGGAGGGAGAGAAGAACAAAATAGATTCTTAAAATCTATTATTCTTGATTTTTAACCTGTTTTGTTCCATCTGTCTCAGATCATTCCACCGTGGGGGGGAAGCTTTCTTTTCTTTCACTAAGTCACATATCTGGGAGATTCGAAAGTTTTCAGTAGCCCTTTGCACCTGTATTTTCTTAGTGAAAATACCTAGCTGGAGGGGGTTCTCCTAATCCAAAGGGATTTTCTAAGCCATAGCTGTTTTTCTTTGAAAAATACAGTTGATCATAACACAGAGGCATGAGTCAGCAGATCCAGGGCAAAAGGAAGATTTCAGATTTAGCTTCAAGCAAAATAGAGTCCTGAAGTTTCCCCTGGGGGGAGCAGAGTGAAAGAAACACAGAGTCATCCCTACAGATGGCCATGGAGGCCGGCTTCAAGCCACTTAGGGTTAGCATTACAAAATGGAAAACACCCACGTGACCCACAAATTTGTAAGTCGAGTGTTTGTAGAACAACTGAGTCATTTGCCTTGCAATGACATGAGACAACACGTTAGCGTAAGAATGTGTATCTCTTATGAAGATATGTGGAGAGAGTAACATGGAAACGTACATTACCGTATGTAAAATAGATAGCCAATGGGAATTTACTGTCTGGCTCAGGAAAGTCAAAGAGGGGCTCTGTATCCACCGAGAGAGGCGGGATGGGAGGTTCAAAAGGGAGGGGATATATGTACAATGATGGCTGATTCATGTTGAGGTTGGACAGAACAAAATTCTGTAAAGCAATTATCCTCCAGTAGAAAATAAATAAGCTAGAAAAATTTATATCTTTTAGGATACTTTATTCTGACTCCTGTGTACGAGGCTTGAGGCATGTCCATCATGGGCAAACAAGCAAAGCCACGGACCCGTTGATCTATCAAGTTGTGGTAGACCACAGGAAGAGAGGCAGCTAGATTTCCCAAAAGACAGACCACTTGCCCGACGACAGGAGCTCCAGTAATGATGCTGACGTCACTGCTGGGGGCTGAGACGACTCCCAACGTGGCAGCAGCATTTGCTGAGTGCTGACCGGCCTCGGGCTCGCTCTGAGTGTTCATATGTCTTGCCTCCGTGGGAGGCTGGGATGAGCAGATGTAAGGTTTCATACAGAATGGATAAACAACAAATTTTCACTGCATACCACAGAGGACTGTATTCAACATCCTACGATAAACCATAATAAAAAGCAATCTTATAAAGTATGCATATAGGTATACCTGCATCACTCTGCTGTACAGTGGAAATTAACACAGCCATCTAAAACAACCATACTTCAGCAAATGCCCAAA
Organism: Neotragus moschatus; assembly: GCA_006410615.1. Taxonomy (NCBI): domain Eukaryota; kingdom Metazoa; phylum Chordata; class Mammalia; order Artiodactyla; family Bovidae; genus Neotragus; species Neotragus moschatus. Next base: position 144,670 of record SJYA01002979.1, read on the forward strand.
GTGAAAGTGAAAGGTGCTCACTCACGGTCAACTCTTTGCGATCCCATGGACTGTACAGTCCGTGGACTTCTCCAGGCCAGAGTACTGGAGTGGGTAACCTTTCCCTTCTCCAGGGGATCTTTCCAACCCAGGGATTGAACGCAGGTCTTCCGTATCTCAAGCAGATTCTTTATCAGCCCAATGCCCAAGAGGCACATGAAAAGATGCTCAGCATCACTAATTATTAAAGAAATCCAAATCAAAACTATAATAAGGCATCACCTCAAGCCAGTCAGAGAGGCCGTCATAAAAAAATCTATGACCAATAAATGCTGGAGAGGGGTGGAGAAAAGGGAGCCCTCCTACATGGTTGGCGGGAATGCAATTGGTACAGCCACTAAGGACAAGAGTATGGAAGCTCCTTAAAAACAAAAATAAAACTACTATATGACCCAGAAATCCTACTCCTGGGCATACATCTGGAGAAAAATATAAGTCCCAAAGATACACATACCCAACGTACATCGTAGCACTATTCCTGAGAGCCACAACAAGTAAGCAAGAGAAACGTGCCTCAGCAGAGGGATGGGCAAAGAAGATGGGTGCATTATACAAGGGACTATTACTCAGTCGTCAAAAAGCCAGAAGAGCGCCAACTGCAATGACGTGAGGGCCAAAGAGGTTGCTACACCGAGTAAAGTAAGTCAGAGAAAGACCAATGTCACGTGTTATCACTGACACATGGAATCTAAGAAAATAGTCTAAATGAGCTTGTTCACAAACCAGAAATAGAGTCACAGATGTAGAAACAAATGTACGGTTACCAAGGTAGAAAATGGTGAAGGATAAACTGGGAAATTGGGATTGACTAGTACCAGGACGTTACTGGGCTTCCTGGATGGGTCAGTGGTAAAGGATCCGCCGGCAATGCAGGAGAGGCAGGAGGTACAGGTTCGATCCCTGAGTTGGGAAGATCCCCTGGAGGAGGGCATGGCAGCCCACTCCACGATTCTTGCTGGAGAATCCATGGACAGAGGAGCCTGGTGGGCTACAGTCCATAGCATCGCAAAGAATCACACACGACTGAAGGGACTTAGCAAGCAATATATAAAACAGATAACTAACAAGAACCTGCCGTGTAGCATAGAGAACTCTCCTCAAATCTCTGTAATGACCTATACAGAAATAGAGTCTAGAAAAGAGTGGCTGGTAACTCAGTGGAAAAGAATCCACCTGCCAATGCAAGAGCCTCAGGTTCGATTGCTGGGTGGGGAAGATCCCCTGGAGAAGGAAATGGCAACCCACTCCAGGATTCTTGCTGGGAAATCCCATCAACCGAGGAGCCTGGTGGGCTACAGTCCATGGAGCAGCAAAAGAGTTGAACACGACTGAGCTACTAAACAAGAAAATAACGGATTGACTTTGCTGGACAGCAGAAACTAACACAACACTGTAAGTCAAGTGTACTCCAAGGAAAATTAATTAAAAAGACTAGAGCTCAATAAAATAAACATTGAACAAAAAAACCCCTGCAAAATAGTTTCTGTTGCTAAGGACATTTTGCCAAATAGGAAACTAAAGGCTAGGCAGTGTGCCCAAGGCTGCCAGCGAGTCCTTGGTGAGCTGTGACTGCCCCTAGGTCTATGAGACAGAGCCCAGGAGGCTGACAGAGAAGAGATGGAATCCAGGGCGCCTCCATCCCAATCCCACATAAGTCTGCGCACTGATCTGAGGCCAGGAGCCCAGGGAGATCCGCCCACCTACCCTCTATTTGCAAAGTCATAGCTGTCTCTATTTGTCAGTTGAGGTACTGTTGTACTTCACCTGTCATCTTGCAAATACCTGTCCCTCCTACCTGATACAATGTGCTGCCTCTGAAATGATCACCTTAAAGAGGTGTGGACAATGATTTAGACTTTCTGAAAGTTCTTCTAAAACACTGAATGCCGCCTTTGAGATTAATTTTAGGAGTTACCGATGAAAACGTAATAGTGGCTGTAAATCTGGCCCTTTGAAAGTCCTTCTACAAATTAGAAATTTCTGGGATGCTGAACAAGAGATTCCGTGTTCTCGGTGGCAAGTGCGTGCATGCTCTGCTTGAAATATAAAAGGTTAATGTCAGCTGCAAATTCGGAAACAGACAGTGCTTCTGATGAGGACCCACAGAAGTGACTGCTCGGGAAGTACAGATCTCTTGATACAACTGATCTTACAAAACAGACTCACAGACTTGGAGAAGGAACTTGCGGTTGTGACCGTGGGGGAAGGGACAGTTAGGGAATTCAGGATGGACGTGTACACACTGCTCTGCATATTATTAATAAAACCAACAAGGACCTACTGTATAGCACAGGGAACTCTGCTCAGCGTTATGTGACAGCCTGGATGGGAAGGTAGCTTCGAGGGGAATGGATACATGTGTATGCACGGCTGAGTCCCTTTGCTACTTACCTGAAACTATCACAGCATGGTTAATCAGCTATATCCCAACACAAAATAAAAAGTTTAAAACATCGAGAGGGAGGGGACATAGGTATGCCTGTGACTGATTCATGTTGATGTAAGGCAGAAACCAGCGTAATATTTGTAAAGCGATTATCTTCTAATAAAAATAAATAAAATTTAAAACATTACCCAGGGTAGGAGCGGTGAAGGGGAAGGGTCTTCAAGGAAAGAGTTGAAAAGGGTCAGTACTTAAAGGTCTCTATCTTAATTGGGGTGGAGTTTACACACATGTATATATTTGTCAGACAACTATAGAGTTAATGAACCCAGTTTATCATACATAAATTATACCTCAATAAGTTGATGATTAATGAAAAATAAACAATTTTTGAAAGGTTAAAACAAACAAAGTACAGATTTCTAATTAGTTATATGTCCTTGGCTTATTTCTAAGGCTCTCAGTTTCATCAGCTCTAAAATGGAAATTGCAATATCCTTTCTACCCATGTCAATTCAGAAATTGTAAGCGAACTCTCCTCAAGAAATAAAACGATAACAGCCTGGTCCAAATGGAAGCCATTACTTGTTTATGGTTATACCCACAAAATAAAACAAAAAATTGTGAGTGTCTCCTCCTCCTCCTCCTGCTCTTCTGTTAGGTCATCGTTTTTCATGCTCTTTGGCAGGAGTTTATCACAGAAGACGCCCCCGCCTTTATTACTCCTCACTGCTCCCAATCTATACCAGGCAGAGGCTGAGTGCACATTGGAAATGAAGGGCGATTCAGAGCCTTCTGAGACCCATTCTCACCCTTGGAGTTTATTAGCGTTCGCTTTGCAGCCAAGGGGCGGAATTCACCAACCTAAGAGGAGGATTTGCTGTTGTTTCTTCGCTCAGTCGTGTCCGACTTTTGTGACCCCATGCATGTAGCCCGCCCCGCTCCTCTCTCCATGGGATTTTTCAGACAAGAACACTGGAGTGGGTTGGCATTTCTTTCTCCAGGGGATCTTCCCGACCCAAGGATCAAACCCCAGTCTCTGTGTCTCCTACACTGCAGGCGGACTCTTTACCATGAGCCACTGGAGAAGCCCAAGGAGAGAATATATTAATTTTGGTTGTTGAAAGCTTTATGTAATATTTGTAGTGAAACTGCACCCCAAGGCAGGTTCCTTGGGCAAATGAAATACTGTGGCCAAGTTATTAGAGAACATCAAAGTTATTTAGTAGAAACCAAGACCTTGGAAGGAGGGCTGACATCTGACTTCAGCAGAAATAGAGAACAATGAAGTTCTCACTCGGGTCCAAGCTGCAGAGGTGCCCAGGGTACAGTAGAAAGTTTGCCAGCAGCAGGAAGCTAAGGTAAAGCTGTTGAAGTGAAAGGGAATTTTACTGGCTCGCATCAAGAAGAGTGTTGGGTGGATATGACTTCAGGCATTACAAACCCGGGCTTCTCAGGTGGTACTAGTAGCAAAGAACCCACCTATCAACGCAGGAGATGTAAGGGACATGGGTTTGATCCCTGGGTCAGGAAGGTCCCCTGGAGGAGGGTATGGCAACCCACTTCGGTATTCCTGCCTGGAGAATCTCATGGACAGAGGAGCTTGGTGGGCTACAGTCCATGGGGTCACGAAGAGTCAGACACAACTGAAGCAACTTAGCACCCACATTATAAACTCCGGGGTCTCCTCCTTTCCTCTGGGCTTTATTCCCCCATCCCTGTATCACTCACTACCATTTGAAGTCCCCTCCTGGGACTTTCCTGGCAGTCCAATGATTAAGACTCCATTCTTCCAGTGCAGAGCGTGTGGGTGTGATCACTGGGTTGGGAAGCTAAGATTCCACATGTCTTGTAGTGTGTCCGAAAGAAAAACATTTTTTTTTAGTTTTAAAAATTTGTTAAAATGCCCATTCCCAACATGGAAAAGTGGCTGCCAACAGGACTTGTTCTCACAGCTGCAAGACCGTGGAAGAAAGGGAATTTTCCTTCCAGGCAAGTTTAGTAAAAGTCTGGGCCTCAGGTACTCATCCTTGCACCCCATCCTGTGAAGGGGGACTTCATAGGCTGACTGGTCCAAAAGGAAGAGGGGCAGAGCCCCAGGGGACCACAGGTGGTGAAGAGTGTGAAGTCTTCCCGTTTGGTTCCTAGACAAAGAGATGGGTGAGGAAGAGCGCAACAGTTCTCTGGGTCACCACCCAAACCCAGAGAAAGTATAGGAATATCGTGACCAAGCCGCTTCATAACGTCTCCTTGGTGGTTAAAAATCAGGCATCTTGCGGTCCCTAATGGAGAACCCATTTCGCCAGCTTTGTCTCTACCCACATGCCTAGCATCCTCAGATTTCATCTCTGGAAAACCTGAGGAAGCTGCCAACGAAAAGAATTTTGCATTTTCTATTTTATTCTGCGGAGCTGTAAACACACATTCCCCGCCCGTACCCCCTACAACAGGACAGCGTTTTAGGTTATTGAGAGAGCTCGCCTCACCCTGGTCTCACCCAGGGTTTGCTCTTTTGCCGGAGCCTGGAACGATGCCGAGGACACAGAGTAAGTACTTGACCTACACCTGGTGGTCAAGAGGGTTTCCTGAAGTAGCTCTTCCTAGAACAAAGAAACCATCTTCTCCCCCAAAGCTGTGTTCCACCCTTCAATCTCTGGAAGGCAAAATTCTAGTTGTTGTTTTCTTTTTCCTGCTTCTACTAATTGGTGGTTCATTGCACTCCCCTGCCTGATTGAGAAAATGTTATGGGGACAATGCGGCATTTGAGCCTAGTTTTCAAGAGTTCTTTTTAGCAGAAGAGGAGCTGAGTGCAGCCTCGCTATTTCAATCCTGGGTGAGTAGCGACCAAACCAAAGTCCAGATTAGGGACCGCAGTGCAGAGTACCTTGAAAGAGAGGCAGGTCGCTCTGAGCTGGAGAGAACATGACTCACGTGGTGGCGCAGAGGAGGAGGCTGAGCACACACAGAGCAATCGCCCGGCCGAGGTTCTGCAGCTAATTTGACAAGCAGAACAAGGCTAAAAGGGCAATATGTGGCCTATTTGGGAAGGTGTCGCCAACATCATACGTAGAAAGCACTCAATAAATGAAAACAGGCTCTGGAGTCAGGCACAGCTGGCTTAAGCCTTGGCTTCTCTAGGGTTTTGCTCTGCCACCTTGGGCAGTTTAATTAATCTCACTATGCCTCTTTGCGATAATACTACGGATGTCACCTTGCAGTTGTGAGGATTACAAGGTAACTTACGCTAAGTGCTAACAAAATATTTGCCATGGTAAGCACTCAAAATGTATGACTATTTTGTTTGACATTATTATGTTAAATATTATTTGAATTTTTAAAATATTTAAATTTCAAATATTTTTTAAATATTGTTTTATTTATGTATTGTAAAGTTTTTGTTTTTTTTTTTTAGTCTTCATTGAATTTGCCACAACTCTGTTTCCACTCCATGCCTTGGCTTTTTGGCCACAAGGTATGTGAGATCCCAGCTCTCTGACCAGGGAATGAACCAGCACCCCTTGCCTTGGAAGGTGAAGTCCCAACCACTGACCACCAGGGAAGTCCAAAATTTTATTTTATTTTTTAACAAGAGAAAGGAAAGACAATGAGAGTAAATATCCCAAAGCAGTCATTTTTGGAAATCAAACAAATTAGAACATTTTCTTCTCCTCCTTGGAGAGTAAAACAGGACAAAAGATGAACAGTGAAAGGAGAGAAAAGAAAGAGGTTAACATGGGTCTGTCGGGCTGAAGATAAAGACAGTCTTATTGCAGAAATTAGAAATATTTTCGATGCTGCAGTTAGCAGAGTCAACACTACAGAGGCCACGCTAAAGACATTCAGGGTAGGAATGAAAAGCTGCAGGTAAACGCGGAGGCAAAGCAACAGAAGGGCAGAGACCACGGTCGCGTCGGGCCCAACAGCTGAGCGCCCCAGTGTCTGGGCTGCACACGTGGAGTCAGACTTCCTGGACCAGGGGCTGCAGGCACACCAGTGCACAGCCAACACCACCCCCGGTCACAGGCCCACCCTTGGCCGTGTCTCCGCCTGTCACTGGCTGTCTGCATCTGCACCCAACCCCCCCAGGATCTGGGTGAGGGGGGAGCCTCCCACTCTCCCCGCTTACAAGCTTAGGTGAAGCGTCCACGCTGGGACAGGGCACCTGGTTTCCCTGGCAGCTGCCTTGGCAGGGTTGGGGAGAGGGGCTGAACACCACAGACCAGCAGTGCAGAAATGTGAGTATTCCTAGGGAAAGGCTTTGATGGCAAGGAGCGAGCAGACCAGAGGGACCACAGACTCGGCAGACAAGGGCCTCGCACCCGAACCCCTTCCCCAGTGACGTGTCCTGAGACCAGCGGGGCCTGGAGCCACAGCACGCCACGGTGCTTTGCGATGATGGCACAACCTTGGCTTTGCCGTTCCTCCCTCTTTGCTCCGCTCGCGTTCCTCCGTCATCCTTGCTGTCCTGGGATTCCACTCCAGAGGGCAGCTGTGAGGTTTTGCCCATGTTGTGTGTTCAGGGACTTCAGACTAAGGTAGTGATCCAACTGTGATAGACGCTGGATATTCGATACGGATATTGGGTTCTGTGAATTTGAAAATAAGCAAGTAGAATTAAGTGATAATGAAAATTTGAGAGAAGAGAGCATTCAAGGAAGTACTGTGATCTGGACAATGAATAGAGAATGGTAAATACTGAGATTTATCCTGGTAAGATCACGGAACTTTAAACTTTCAAACCGAACCGTTAAAGAAACTGAAAGAATTTTACAAAGATGCAATAAGAAGAAACCGGTGACTCACAAGCAAAAAAAAAAAAAAAAATTAAAGACAGATTTCTCAATAACACAAGATTCCAATAGAAAATGAAGCAATCGAATGTCGACAAAATTTTGACAGAAAAAGAAATGCTAACCTCAAAATGGTATACTCAATAAGCTGTTATTTACATTAGAAGTCAGCTGAAGGACATTCTAAATATGCAAAGAGGGCCGATGTGCCTTTATGTAAATACACTTGAGGATACAGTCTAACTCAGCAAGAGATGATGTCCTGGATCAAAGACTTAAATAAAATCTTAAAACCTTTTATTATCTTGGAACGGAAACACTTTCTTTCCCATGACCTAATAGCCAAAAAAATTGAAGGAGAAAAACTAAAGATATTTGCAAGCTAATAAATACAAATAAAAGAAAAATATAATTACAAAATATGACACAAATGCTTAACAGTCCGTTACATAAGTAAGTTTTAAAATCAATAAAAAATGACATCGAATTGAAAAATAGGCCAAGTACATAAAAGAGCAATTCATTAAAGAAATTCCAAACGTGTATATGTATGTAAGTAGGTAGATCGATAGATAGATGAAAGATAAATGTTTATTCTTACCCATAACGAAAAATGAAAAAGTGCAAATCTAAACAGTATGATATTGCTTTTTATCTACCATATTCCCCAAATTGGAAAAGGTAAGCAATACCCAGTGTTCCAAAAGGGATGTGACTTTTTCTGAGGCCACTTTAGCAGCAGATGTTGACATTTTAAATGTGTCTACCTGTTTATCAGTTTTACGGCTTCTAGAGCTTCATCATTGCAAGCAACTGGCCAAATGTACAAAAGAATATCTTGCAGCATTGTTCCTATCAACACAATATTGAATGGTCGAAACGCCCGTTAGTAGAGGGCGATTTAAGTTGTGATGCACTCGTGCAGTTGTAGACAGTGCAGACCTTAAACACAATGGTAACTCTCAGCCTTGACAGACACAGGAAGCTGTCCATGCCTGCTGTGAACTAACTAAACAGATTTCAGATTCTGAATTGTGCGACTGCATTTACAGACTTCCCAGGGGGTGCGAGTGGTAAAGAATTCACCTGCCAGTGCAGGGGACAGAAGAGACAAGGGTTTGATCCCTGGGTTGGAAAGATCCCCTGGAGGAGGCCGTAGCAACCCACTCCAGTTTTCTTGCCTGGAGAACCCCATGGACAGAGGCATCCTGAGAGTTACAGTTCACTGGGTTGCAGAGAGATGGACACAACTGAAGCACCTCAGCGTGCTCTTACCACATTTATATCAAAATATTCATGCATGCGTGTGTGTGTGCTCCTGTCCGCATCACACAGATGGCCGAAAATGTTGAGAGATTACTGACGGGTGGTAAGTTTAGGGTTTTATATATATATATATTGCTTTTAGGAGGGTTTTTTTGCAGACATTTTCTAAATGTCTGATTTTTAAATTTACAGTAAGTGAATAATGGTGTCTTTTTTTAAAAAAAGACATTGAAAAAATCTTAAGCCAGTAGATATTTACTTTCAACCAATATTGTAGAGTTCCTGGGAAGCTTTACTATTAAGTAAAGCTTAACGATTAAGTATAGCTTTACTATTAAGTCGGCCACCTCAATCATACCTATTTATGGAGACATATAGATGACACAAGTTGGAACAAACCTGTGGTCCCTTCTCAGCTCACCATAGCAAGAGGCTCAGTCCCCATCAGTAGCCTCTGGCAGAGGAGGCTACTGAGAGGAGAGCACAAAGGCCATTTAGTTGAAAGGGGGAGGCTGCAGCTGTGCCCCTCTGGGGGGCCGTTGGTCTGCAAAAGCTGGAGGGAAGCTGACTAGAACGGGGGCATCTTATCTGATTTGAGAGCATATTTGACTTTTTCTGTTGGTTATGAGATGGATGTGGGGGTTTAAAAAAAAAAAAACAACACAGAAATTGGCAGTCATTGACCAAGTCCTGACCGTTCTGCACCAATTGCTGCAGAAATTGGCTTCCTGGGCTGGCTGCTGCAGAGGCATGGGTCTGCATTGCCCTATTTGGTCTGGTTCTTGCTGGTCTGTATCTTTCATCTCTCAATGGATTTCAATTAGTCTACGTTATTGACCACACTATTTCGAAAGGACATAGAAAGTTTCCCTTGCAGTCAGCCTTAGTAGCATCTACAATAGCTTAGTGATATACTTGGGATAACATCAAATCTGTATACCTCTCATCAACAGACGATCTCTCTGTTCATTGTTCAGTCATACCTGACCCTTTGCGACCCCATAGACTGTAGGCTCCTCTGCCCATGGGATTCTCCAGACAAGAATACTAGAGGGGGTTGCCATGCCCTTCTCCAGGGGATCTTCCGGACGCAGGGATCAAACCTTTGTCTCCTGGGTCTCCTGCATTGCAAGCAGATTCTTTACCATCTGAGTCACCAGGGAAGCCTCAACAAACACTATCTGCCTCCAAATCTTCTGCAACTTAATTTATAAGTGTGAGTTAGATACCCTATTTCCTATGCGACGTGAAACTGAGGTGCTTGGTGCGTTCTGCAGCAGCTGGCTGCCGTTAACGGAGCAGGCAGAGATGGAGCACTGTGTTAGGTGCCTAACGTATATTATCTCACTTGCCTCTCACTACAACTTTATTGTCCTGTCACTGTGAGTTCCATTTGACAGATGAGGAAACTGAGGCTTGGAGAAGTCCAGGGCTGTGTTCATAGCCATGGAGCTTATCAAGTGGAATGCTGTCTGAGTGCATATAGGTCTAAGTCAAAGCCTGTGCCTCCAAATCTCAAGGAACAGGAGACCTCTCAGCACTGACTTGGCCAGGCACAGCCTGGGTCACCAAAGCCCAGAGGAGCCTAGGCAGAGAACACAGTGCGCTGATTCTGAGCTGCAGATTCTGTTTCTTAAAGGCTATAAAAGCACCTTCATCCATAATTCTTTGATGTACCTGGAGGGTTTCCATCATGGTGGCAGGAAGCAGGATTCTAGCTAATGTCATCCTTTGGCAGTGACCGTAATTCACTCTGGTAATCACTGACCCGCTTGCCCAAGGATGTAAGACAGGACAGGACATCATGGACAGGAAGACAAGGGTTGCACACCTCCTGCAGGCTGTCTTCACCAGTAAAGCTTTTAGAAGTTTTACTGTAGAAGGAAATGCTCTCTCTCTTGCTTACAGATAAGTTACTTTCTGATAGCAGGTCGGTGTTAAGTGCAACGGCAGCTTCTTCATAATTTCTGAATTTTCTGATTGAACTGGAGACAGTCATTTTCTAACTGCTTCTTTGCTCTCTCCCATCAGAACACATTTCGTCACGGGAACCTGTCTCGGAAATTTCAAATGCATCCTCATTTCCTTTCACTGTGCCCTCTTTGCCCAACTGTCTACCCCATTTCTCCTCTACTCCAGCCGGAGCCAGTCTTCCCCAGCCTGTGCCTTTCAAAAAACGGCTGCACACTACAGGGGGAAGGGGGCTTTCTTGGCCTAAGGGCTTCAGCAGCTGAGTTGAGGAGGCTCCTCCACTGCGGGAGTCAGACCACCTGGGTCCCCATCTTGGCTCTAGTGCTCACGAGCTGTGTGACCCTGGGCAGGTGACTTAACCTCTCTGCCCCTAATGCCTTATCTGTAAAATAAGCCAGGAAGAACCCCTACCTTAGAAGCATTTCACTGCATTTTTAAAGGAGTTATGGGAATTGAATGAGCTCATACACGTAAACTTTTCAACCAGTGCCTGGCATATAGTAGGACTCCAATAACTGAATTTTCACTCTATATTTAAGCTTTAAAATCAGTCTGTCTTCCTCGCAGACTGCCACTCACCTTTGGTCTGTATCTTACTCCTTGTCAGAGCTCCAGCCTGGAGACAAATGGCTATCTCCCACAGCAAAGGCAGTCACCCATAATTTCTGTATCGACTGTGGTCCCTGTTAGTTCTCGCCTCCTGGTGTTTCCATCCTTCTGCAAACTTTCCTCTTGAGTGTAGACAGGACCTGTGACTTGCTTTTAATCACTATGATAAGGCAAAGGTGAGGGATGTCACTTTCATGATGGCGGGACCTAAGACTGTTGTGTCCATCTGCTGCAGAATTCTCCGCCTTGCTGGTTTGGATGAAGCTGGCAGCCATGAGTAGCTCAGCGGTGAAGAACCCACCTGCCAGTGCAGGAGATGTGCGTGCACTTGGATTCCACCCCTCTGTCAGAAAGACCCCCTGGAGGAGGGCATGACAACCTGCTTGTACTTGAGGATGCTTGCCTGGAGAATCCCTTGGACAGAGGAGCCTGGTGGGCTACAGTCCACAGGGTCACACAGAGATGGAAATGACTCAAGAGATTTTGCATGCACACACACGCAGGTAGCAAAGACTGACGGCAGCCACTAGAAGCTCAGAACGATCTCTTGACAACAGCCAGAATGAAACCGAGCCACTGGGGTCCCCAGACCCAGAGATCTGAGTTCTCCCAGCAACTGCATGAGTTTGGAGGTGGGTCCTTCCCCTCTCGGACCTTAGGTATGGCCACAGTGACACCTGTACCACCATCTTCTGAGGCCCTCAATTAGAGGACACAGCTCTGTCTGGCCTCCTGACCGTCACAAGTTGGCAAGTATGTATTGTTTGAACCACACCACGTTCATCGGGGTTCCCCACAGAAACAGGAAGTACAGGATGTATATGGAGAGCGAGGGGAAGATGTGGGAAGGGAGAGAAGTGAGAGAGGCTGCCCACAGCTGGCTCATGCAGTGGGGAAGGCAAGAAGTTCTGACACAGGAAAGCTGACAGTACAGGTCCAGGCCGAGTGGTGAGTTCAGCTCAGTTCAGTCGCTCAGTCGTATCCGACTCTTTGCCACCCCATGGACTGCAGCATGCCAGGCCTCCCTGCCCATCACCAACTCCCAGAGTCCACTCAAACCCATGTGCACTGAGTCGGTGATGTCATCCAACCATCTCATCCTCTGTTGCCCCCTTCTCCTCCTGCCGTCAAATCTTCCCCAGCATCAGGGTCTTTTCAAATGAGTCCACTCTTCGCATCAGGTGATCAAAGTATTGGNTTCTGAGGCCCTCAATTAGAGGACACAGCTCTGTCTGGCCTCCTGACCGTCACAAGTTGGCAAGTATGTGTTGTTTGAACCACACCGCGTTCATCGGGGTTCCCCACAGAAACAGGAAGTACAGGATGTATATGGAAAGCGAGGGGAAGATGTGGAAAGGGAGAGAAGTGAGAGAGGCTGCCCACAGCTGGCTCATGCAGTGGGGAAGGCGAGAAGTTCTGACACAGGAAAGCTGACAGTACAGGTCCAGGCCGAGTGGTGAGTTCAGCTCAGTTCAGTTGCTCAGTCGTATCCGACTCTTTGCCACCCCATGGACTGCAGCGTGCCAGGCCTCCCTGCCCATCACCAACTCCCGGAGTCCACTCAAACCCATGTGCACCGAGTCGGCGATGTCATCCAACCATCTCATCCTCTGTCGCCCCCTTCTCCTCCTGCCCTCAAATCTTCCCCAGCATCAGGGTCTTTTCAAATGAGTCCACTCTTCGCATCAGGTGATCAAAGTATTGGAGTTTCAGCTTCAACATCAGTCCTTCCAATGAATACCCAGGACTGATCTCCTTTGGGATGGACTGGTTGGATCTCTTTGCAGTCCCAGGGATTCTCAAGAGTACTCCAACACCACAGTTCAAAAGCATCAATTCTTCAGCACTCGGCTTTCTTTATAGTCCAACTCTCCCATCCATACATGACCAATGGAAAACCATAGCCTTGACTAGATGGACTTTTGTTGACAAAGTAATGTCTCTGCTTTTTAATACATTGTCTAGGTTGGTTATAACTTTTCTTCCAAGGAGTAAGCATCTTTGAATTTCATAGCTGCAATCACCATCTGCAGTGATTTTGGAGCCCAGAAAAATAAAGTCAGGCACTCTTTCCAGTGAATATAGAAGACCAATGTCCCAGCTCAAAGACAGTGAGGCAGAGAGAGACTTTCATGGCCCTCGGGCCTTCAGTGGACTGGCTGACGCTCACCCACGCCTGGGAGGGCACCTTGCTTTACTCAGTCTGCAGATTCAAATGCTAATCTCACCCAGAAACTTGGACACACCTAGAAAATGTTTAACCGAATATCGAGGCTCCCCAAGGGCTGGTCAAAGTGACACATAAAATTTGCAGTCACAAAAGTCAGACAGAGAAAGACAAATATCCTATGATATTTGATGATACAAATGAACTTATTTACAGAACAGATAGAGACTTACGGACTTAGAGAATGAACTAACGGTTGCCAAGGAGGAGGGTGGGGAGGTGGGGACAGACTGGGAGTTTAGGACTGACAAGTGCACACTTCTGTGTTTAAAACGGATAACCAGCAAGGACTCGCTGTACAGCACGGGACACTCTGCTCAGTAATCAGTAATAACCCAAATGCAAAAAGAATATGAGAAGAATAGACACATGATAAGTGGCTCACTTTGCTGTAAACTTGAAACTAACAGAACACTATAAAGGGACCATACTCCAGTGTAAAATGATTTTTTTTTTTTTCAAAATTAACCATCACGTACACTTTCTCTGGTTTCTGACTTCCTTTTCTTTGATTCACGCCTGATACCGTTTGCTGCTGTTCAGTCACTACTTCATGTCCGACTCTTTGCGACCCCATGAACAACAGCAAACTGGGCTTCCCTGTCTGGGAAGCCCTTCCCTAGATATCCTCCACTATCTCCCAGAGTTTGCTCAAACTGATCTCCATCGAATCAGTGTTGCCATCCACCCACCTCATCTTCTTTGCCCCCTTCTCCTGCCTTCAATCTTTCCCAGCATCAGGGTCTTTTCCAATGAGTCAGTTCTTCGCATCAGGTGGCCAAAGTACTGGAGTTTCAGCTTCAACATTAGTCCTTCTAGCGAATACTCAGGGTTGATTTCCTTTAGGATTGACTTGTTTGGTCTCCTTGTAGCCCAAGGGATGCTCAAGAGCCTTCTCCAGCACCACAGTTTGGAAACATCAGCTCTCCAAGGCTCAGACTCCTTTATGGTCCAGCTGACCCCATAACTGTGGGCATTAGACCACAGGGCACCTTCTCTGGAGTCAGGCCAACCTGCCATTTGCCAGATATTTGATCTTGATCCCATATGAGAATACTACTGGGTCTCCCTGAGCTTCAGTTTCCTTGTCTATCCATGGAGACAAGAGCAACCCCGTGTCCTCTTCCCAGGCTGCAGGTAGTGTAGACGGGGCAGTCTATAGAAAGCATTTAGAGCAAAGCCCCAAACCTGGANTTGCCAGATATTTGATCTTGATCCCATATGAGAATACTACTGGGTCTCCCTGAGCTTCAGTTTCCTTGTCTATCCATGGAGACAAGAGCAACCCCGTGTCCTCTTCCCAGGCTGCAGGTAGTGTAGACGGGGCAGTCTATAGAAAGCACTTAGAGCAAAGCCCCAAACCTGGAACACGGGGACTTGACTATCAGGGCAGAGGAGACTGTAACCACAGCTTGAGTCCAGTGACACCCACTTAGCAAAGATGGCTTTACGTTTGCTTTTTGTTTGTTTGTTTATTTTACAAATTTTCTCCATTGTGGGCATTAATGTAGGTGGGCAGAAATTAGCCAAGAAGACATCAGCCAAAGGCCCAGCCTAGGCCTCAGCATCACACCATGGAAGGCAGAGGTCAGAGGCAGAAAGCCCAGCAGTGGCACAATGCCTGCAGGGCCTGATCTGGGTCCCTCAAGGAGGTGGGCTTCCGTTTCCATGACTGGACTCATTCATCACAGTTTGTGCCACAAGAAAGAGGTCCTGCCAACCTTCTCACTGTTTGTAGGGCAAGCAGGAGAATGGATTTATTAGCTGGGAAAAAATAGTCTAAGCTGAGTTGTCAGCTGCTGCAGACAGTGTCTGCGGCTGTGAAATTACAAGATGCTTGCTCCTTGGAAGGAAAGCTATGACAAATTTAGGTGTGGTTACATCTCTTCATGACCCCAGGGACTGTATCCTGCCAGGCCTCTGTCCATGGGATTTCCCAGGCAACAATACTAGAGTGGGTAGCTACTCCCTTCTCCAGGGGATCTTTCCAATCCAGGAGTCAAATCTGCCTCTCCTGCGTTGCAGGTGGAATCTTCACCATCCGAGCCACTGGGAAAACCCATAACAAACCTAGACAACACATTAAAAAGCAGAGGCGTCACTTTGCTGACAAATTTTCGTATAGTCAAAGCTACAGTTGCTCCAGTAGACATGTCCAGATGTGAGAACTGAACCATAAGGACGCCGTTGAGTGCCGAAGAATAGATGTTTTGAATTGTGGTGCTGGAGAAGACTCTTGAAACTCCCTTGGACAGCAAGGAGATCAAACCAGTCAACCCTAAAGGAAAGCAGCCCTGAAAATGTTCTTTGGAAGGGCTCTTTCTGAAGCTGAAGCTCCAATCCTTTGGCCACCTGATGTGAAGAGGCAACTCATTGGGAAAGACCCTGATGCTGGGAAAGATTGACAGCAAAGTGAGAAGGGGAGCTGCAGAGAATGAGACGGCGTGACAAGATCACCGGCTCCATGGAGATGAATTTGAGCAAAGCTTGGGAGAGAGTAGAGGAGAGAGGCGTGTGGCGTGCTACATGGGGTCACAGAGAGTCAGACGTNACCATACTGTCTTGATGACTGTGGCTTTGTAGTAGTGCCTGAAGTCAGGCAGGTTGATCCCTCCAGTTCCATTCTTCTTTCTCAAGATTGCTTTTACAATTTGATTTCATTTTAATAATACCCTGAAGTTGTTTTCAAGAAGGCAGACGTCATATTAGACAGTGTCATCATATCGTAAGTGGCGTTTTTATAAACAAATTCCATTAGTCACTGATGTGATATCCACGGTATACTCCGGAGGCACCTGGTGAACAGCAGCCAGCAGTGGCCTTTATACAGAAGCACCGTCAGGAGAGGAAAACCTGCTATAAAGCACCTTGTTCTGCCAGAGACTGGACGCCTCCGGAAAGCATTTTTCTGGAATCATCTTCACAGCAGCCAACACTTCATTTATGAATTCATCCAAGAATCAATGAAGGCCCACTCTCTTCCAAGAACTGCCTGAGTTTCTGGGGACGCAGCCATAAAGAAACCCCACAAAGCGTAAATGCAGGGGGGGAAAGGACAACTCCAAGGTCAGGGTGGGGGTGGGGGCAGCCCCTAACAGGACTTGGCCTTGACTGTGAGGAAGGGCACAGCAGCACGAGCCCCGAAGGGACAGGGAAGAAGCACGTGGTCATCTGAGGACCCGAAGGAGGCTCGGTCTGGTGACCACAAGGATTCACTTGGGAGGGCCCAGGGGTTCCCCTCGGGGCAGGGTTTGCACATCCTGCCCATCTGAGGCTCACAAATGCTGTCAAGCTGGGGAGGAGACCTAATCGGATCTGTGCTTTAGAAGAACGCTCCGGCTTCCAGGAGCGGGTGGAATGGGAAGACTGGGCTTCGGGACAAAGAGGCCCCCCTACAGGCTATGTGGTCGGGGTATAGATGGGGTGGTGGGGCTGTGCACCAGGGTGGTGACCCTGGAGCTGGAGAGAAGTAGATAAAACTGAGATGTTTGGGAGGCAGAAATGAATGGACACCGTTACTGACGAGACCTGTGGGGCAATGGGGTGATTCAGAGCGCTCTTTTTCACCAGCTCATCATAGCCACTCGGAAATGCAACACCTCCAAAGGTCAACAGTGACCCAGCCTGACCACATCCTCCCATCCTCCCGGTCCCTCCTCCACCCACTCCTTCTCCAGAGTCTCTAACCACACAAGCGTCCAGCCTCCGTTCCAGCTGCATCCTTACCATCCTTCACCCTCATCAGGGCCTCTCCTCCGTCACCTAGCTCAGAGGCTACGGTCCATCATTACAGTGATGCTCCCCCCTCAAAGCACCCCCCCCCACAACTGGCAAACTCCAGCCTTGAGTGAACCCATGTGAGCCGGTCTCTGAGCCTCGCTCAGGTTATAACCCTAACAAAACCTTATAACAATGGTTCCCGGTCTCATGTAAAACTGCATGACCCTAGATCTC
This sequence comes from Neotragus moschatus, assembly GCA_006410615.1. Lineage (NCBI taxonomy): Eukaryota > Metazoa > Chordata > Mammalia > Artiodactyla > Bovidae > Neotragus > Neotragus moschatus. The sequence continues at coordinate 161,909 of SJYA01002979.1, forward strand.
CCACAAGCCCCAACCCTGCCAACCAGCATGATGTATCTGCTAAATAGGCCCCTCCTCTCAGCATGCAAAAAGGGGATTTCATACCTTCTCTCCTCTAATGCTCCTATGGCCCATGGTCCTGTTTTACACTGACCCCCCACGCCCCACACACACACATACACACAAATCTGTATGTGGCTGTGTGCTCAGTCATGTCTGACTCTTTGCAGCCCCACGGACTGTACCTATGAAGCTCCTCTGTCCATGGAATTTTCCAGGCAGGAATACTAGAGGGGGTTGCCATTTCCTACTCCAGGGGAATCTTCACAGCCCAGGGATCAAACCCAAGTCTCTGGTGTCTCCTGCATTGGCAGGTGGATTCTTTACCACTACCATGACCCGGGAAGCCCATACAGAATTTTGAGCTCATGGTTTTTTGCTGAGAAAGCAGAGGCAGAGTCAGGATCTCTTTGATCTTTCCACTATAAAAAGCATCGGCTCCCTCATGTCAGTACCCATGTCCTGACTCTTGCCTTGCTGTGGTGGAGTAAAGTCCTTGCTCCTGTTGGGGGCCACCCCCCTAACTTCTCAGGAAGTTTGTGCCCGTGGTTCTCTCTCCTTGCTCCACTGCATTTTCTCTGGCTCATAGATTACTATCATTGAGCCCTAAGTCCCCTTCCTGCTCCCCTCCCGCACCTTTCAGAGACCATTTCCCAGATGATCTGAGTGTTGTAAAGAGGGAAGCAGATGGGAGGAAAAGGAACAGGCTTTGCTCAACCACTGGTACTGCACCCACCCCCACTGTGGTGTTCTGGGCCAGGGATGGGGCGCACATCCCCCACAGAACTTCGCTGGGATCCCCAGCTTAAAGGCTCAGAGTGAAAAAATGCTCAGCCCTTCAGGGATGCTGAGCAGAGAACCAAGGACTCGGTTTGCTGAGTGAAGGTTCTTGTCTGTAGGCAGCCATCCAGGACTTGTAATTCCCGTAAATTCTAGCTCTCAGGATGACCCTGCTGACTATATTCTCACTCTTAACCTCTCTTCATCCTTTTCCCCCAAGGTTTAGACATCACATCCATAGATCCTACCATCTAGTTTTTACGAGCAGCGTAGTTATTTTCCAACTATGTGCCCATTTAAACTTTACAGTCTTTTATTAGGGTTGTATTCATGGACAAATAAATACAAGACTCTTGAAACTTTATCTACTGGAAGCTTCTGCCTCTGCCTATGAAACGATGCTGATCTCCCGGCTCAATGAATTCCATGTCATTATCTCTGAGAGAGAGAGAGTTTTCTAAACTTCAGGTCCCTAAACAGGATGAAGATAAATGTCGATCTGACCCTCTTGTTATTTTGTGGATTTTGTTTTTACATTTTTGAAGCTATCAGTGAATATTAAGTACATATAATTTCCTGCAAAAAGGAACATTAACTTGATTATAAGTATGAAATCTGCACTACATATATTTTGGGTTTGGGATGGATGACTTACAATCCAAATGCCACAGCAGCTGCATTGCCTGATTGCACATTTAAGCTAGCTACTCGCATACAGTCACCTGTGAACATTTCAAAGGTGTCTAACTAATATCTTAGCCATATGATTGGGAACAGATGCTGTAATCCACTCTTGAACAAATGAGAGGTTTTGGAGCCCAATGAGAGCATCTCATTTGCTCTAAATGTGTGTGTCATTTCTCTTGACTGATGTTCAGTTGAGAAAGATTTGTGATACAGGTCAGATGCTGGCCAGAAGGAAAAGGTAAATACCTGAGAAGAGTGGAGAGGAAGGAAGAGAGACAGGAAATTTCAGGCTTGGAGTTGCTTCATCCAGCTGCTAATCCGGCTGGGTAGGAAAGCCAGAGGGCACCATCTCTCCCCCTAGGACAGAAGTGGTCCCACCCCATGGGCGTGACGAGGAGACTTAGCGCTTTTTCCACATCCTTGCCAGCACCGGTTATTTGTGGTCTTTTTGCTGATAGTCATTTTGGATGGTGTGAGGTGATATTTCATCGTGGCTTTGATTGGCATTTTCCTGGGGATCGGTGATCAGCATCTTTTCGTGTGACCACCAGCCATCTCTATGTCTTCTTTAAAAAGTCTATTGAATTCTTCTGCCTATTTTTAAATCTTTTCTCTTGTCCCCCCTTTTTTTCCTTAAGGAACAGAAATGGGTTCTTTTGCCTATATTTTCTGAATTGCAGGGGATTCCCAGAATGATACCATGGTCCTTCTTAAGACGGCAGTCTCACTGACCTTCCCCAGTGCAAGGGTGAAAGAGAAAACATGAGTGATGGGTTAAACAGTTTTGGTTTCCCTTACTTAACATTCTCAAACTATACCCCAGCTGTACAAGGCTGGAAGACCAGGGAATACCCCTCCGAGTGAGGACCTGACATTATTTCATGTACTTGTGAAGAGACAATGATGATGAGAAAATGTACCGAAATGGACTAAACTGGCAAAATTCTTTACAACTGGCTTCCATTGCTAAGACAACTAGTTTAGGTGGAGGGAAAAAGTATCAGGAAGTGTCGGGACTCTTTGATTGGCAACGAAGAATTCTGGAATGTCCTCTTGATCAAGTTGACCTCAAAGATTTAATGACTGTGAGACAACTCCCAAGGGTCAGAGCTGATGTGGTTTGGGATTCTTGACTATGTCTGTCTGACTCCATGCTCTGTCCCAGAGCCCCATCCTTCTGTTTCCATAGCCCCGTTTCTCCTATTGCCTAGGGGGACCCTGAGGGGCTTTGTTGCAAATCAATTGTTGAGCCTCCATTTGCTCTTAAACTTCCCTTGGAAGGAACCAAGCCTCCTCCTAAGACAGGCTGGGACCTGGGACCATTTGCTGCAAAACTTGCCCCTGGGCACACCTCTCCTTGAGCAACAAAATCTAGAGGAACTACAGGGGACTAAAAAATAACTGTGCGCATGTGTGGTCTGGGCAAACTCTGGACTAAAAGACACAAAGACCGAAAACCCCCAATGCCATGTCTGAAGAGCCAGGAGCAAAATGCTGGGTGTCCAGAGCTAAAAGAAACGGTGCTGCGCACGCCCTCTGCACTGGCCACCACCAAGGAGTGGGCAAGCCAGCTAAGCCAGCCCTGGCACTGCTCATGCCCCCTGCACTGGCCACCACAGGAGTGGGCAAGCCAGCTAAGCCAGCCCTCCAGCTCGGCCCCTGGACGCACCCCTACCCTCAGAAGAGACAAGCTGGGGCCCCCTAGGGAGCGAGCAAGGCAAGCCTTTCTTTGCTCTGCCTCCAGCTGCTGCAGCAGGAGCCCCAGTAAAGCCTTGCCTGAATTTCTCGCCTGGCCTGTGATCAATTTCTGTTTACTGGGGAGACCAAGAACCCTAGTCTGCATCACTCCTTCTGAAACTACTCCTCAGGGCTTGTGCTGGACTCTGCTTTGTCAGGTCACTTTATCTCCCAGTGGCTGTCCCAGCAGCCTCCTGGAGCTCACTCGGGGGTGGGAGGGGGAAAGTGACTCCCATAAAGGAGTCCACTGTCCCCCATAAAGCCCCACCAATCACCCCATTTCTTCGATGGAGAGAGCTCTGCTTGTCTACCTCAGAGTCTTCCTGCTCAAGAAATTGGCAATAAAACCCGCTGTGGGAAACATTGCCAGTGAGAGGGGCAAGGCTCAAGCCTGCAGAAAGGAATCTGTTAGGGTCCCACTGTTCTGCTTCTCCCATTGCACCCCGCAGCCAGGAGGTAGCCCAGGAGCCGGCTCTGTCTGCCTGGGCCCCACCGTAGCCCTTCCTGCTGTGCCCAGCCTTGTACCAACCCTCTAACAGTGTTGGAAGCTGTCCTGGCTTCTTGGTGCTGCCTCTACCTTCTCTAAATGTATGTGCTGCAATCAGAAGATTTGATAAATCAGGGAGGTTTATCAGCCCTTCCCAGGCAGCAAAGTAAGAACCCAGGTAAGAACCCACCTGCCAATGCAGGAGACACAGGTTCGATCTCTGGGTTGGGAAGATCCCCTGGAGGAGGAAATGGCAACCTACCCCAGTATTCTTGCCTGGGAAATCCCATTGACAGAGGAACTTGGTGGGCTACAGTCCAAGTGGTTGCAAAGGGTCAGACACAACTGAGTGCACACACGTGTGTGCACACACACGCACAGTCCTTTTAATAGTTACACATGTTATTGCTTCACTTAAACACGGGTTTATGGGTGATTCCTCAGCATGGAGCAAGGGTGGCCTATGATTGGGGGATTTTCAAACTACAGGACTGAGGTAATCCACAAGGGAGGGGCCCAGAGAGGAAGCGTCTCCAGCCCCCACTGGGCAGTGAGAGCTGGGAGGACCTTGGAGCAGCCAACTTCAACCCCAGATTCGAATAACAACCACAAATAATGTGGTTTTGAAAGATCTGTGAGGACTACTGAATTCTACTCTTCTGGGGATTATTGTACTTATTTTCCATGAATGCCCATTGAAGACTTGCCCCTTTCAGCCTAAAGCATCAACGCATCTATGCGGCAGACCATTCATTTCCTTTACATTCATATATGTGCTCCTAGAGGAGGGCAGGGGATACAGGCAGGAAACAGGACAACCTGCCAGTGTGCTGAATGTGACATCGGGCGCCCAGGCTGTACCACCTCTTATTGGCAGCAACTAGGGGACCTGAGGGTCTGTCCCTGTCTACCAACACAGATGGTGATTTCACAGGCTGCTCTGAGATATTCTAAAGGAAGTTGCTGCTTGAGAAAGATGTCAGCATTCCGAAAAAGACACCTGTCAAAGATGAAACCTCGTTACACTCTGGAATAAAGAGCTCCTTTGGAGTCTCAGCTGAGTGTATGATAAACATGTAATTTCTCAGTGCCGCCGCAAGAATGAATTTCCAGTAATGCGGTGAAAAAGCAAAGTTGCAGGAACGTGAAGAACATATTATCTAACTTTTAACTCAAATGACCAACACTCCCTTTTTCTGAACCCTGCTGTGTCAGGTCCGTGCCAGGCAGGATGCAAGCTTCATTCTGTCACCATACCCCAGTGTGACAGCGCTTGTCACCTCAGGCATCACAGGGGAGAGCCCAAGGCCCTGTATAATGAGGGTTCTACGGTTATAAGAGATGGATGCGGGCCCTAGCTTCATCAAACCTGGAGAGATTTGCGAGGCCCAGAAATTAATGGAGGATTTGAACATCTGTGCCTGGGACACGACTGGGTTGACCCAGCATCTCAGTAGCAGGAATGTATGGATCAGCAAAGTAGAACTTAGCAATGCTGCCCTGGGGGAAACGGCCGCAAGAGGAAGTCAGGTTGGCCTGGCTGGGTCACAAGACCTTACTAGGTGGGTTCACAGAGAGGGAGAGCAGCTGCGTCAGTTGTTCACCCCCTAAATCATACCCGACACATATCCCCTGTCTCCCGCTCTCTCCTGGAGTTTGCTCAGATTCATGCCCTTTGAGTCCCCCACTCTCTCCTGGAGTTTGCTCAGATTCATGCCCTTTGAGTCCCCCACTCTCTCCTGGAGTTTGCTCAGATTCATGTCCTTTGAGTCATTGATGCCATCCAACCATCTCATCCTCTGTCATCCCCTTCTCCTCCTGCCTTCAATCTTTCCCATCATTAGGGTCTTTTACAGTGAGTCAATTCTTTGCATCAGGTGGCCAAAGTATTGGAACTTCAGCATCAGTCCGTCCAATGAATATTCAGGATTGATTTCCTTTAGGATGGACTGGTTGGATCTCCTCACAGTCCAAGGGACTCTCAAGAGTCTTCTCCAGCACCGCAATTCAAAAGCATCAATTCTTCGGCACTCAGCCTTCTTCATGGTCCAGCTCTCACTTCTGTGCGTGACAACTGGAAAAACCGTAGCTGTGACTATACGGACGTTTGTCATCAAAGTGCTGTCTCTGTTTTTCAGTGCACTGTCTAGGTTTGTCATAGCTCTCCTTCCAAACTCAACATTGCATTAGAACCACGCAGGGGTGGGGCCTCCCCAGAAGGCAAGCAGAGTGCCTGTTGGCACAGAAGCCCAGGGCTCCGCGGCTGCCAGCAGCACAAACTGAGAGAGAGCAAGCTCCAGCCTGAGATGCAGCAAGCAGAGCACGAGGCCATGAGGACTGACCAGGGCCAGGAGGCCCAGAAGGACCCGTCCTGCCACGTCCGAGCTCTGTGACCCTTGACAAGTGGCCTCACCTCTCTGTGCCCCACACCCTCATCTCTAAAATGCAGCTGATACAAACTCTAGCAACTGTCGTGTAGGCTTGTGGTGGTGGGGGAAGCTTTAATACAAGTAGAATGCTTAGAACAGGGCCTGGTGCCCCGTGACAGGTTGCTGTTAATCTCACAGCCTTGCCCAAGATGCAGGGATCGCTGCATCATTTGTGGAGTCCAGTGAAAAATGAAAATGTGGGGTCCTTGTTCAAAAATAGTAAATGGGGGCTTCCCAGGTGGCACAGTGGTAAAGAATCTGCCTGCCAATGCAGGAGCCACGGGAGCCGTGGGTGTGATTGCCAGCTGGGGAACATCCCCCAGAGGGAAAAAAAACGGGAATCCACTCCGGTATTCTTGCCTGGAGAATTCCATGGACGGAGGAGCCTGGCGGACCCTAGTCCATGAGGTCACGAAGAGTCAGACGCAACTGAGTGCCCATGTGTGCACACACTCACACTCGCACAAACATACATATGCACACAATGGAATACTACCGAGTCATGAAAAGAATGAAGTTTTGCAATTGCACCAAATAAATGCACTGGGGTGGTACTTGCTAAGTGATGTCAGACAGGGCAAATCCAGTATGACATCACTAACTTGAAGAACCTAAAAATACAATTATTAAACATAACAAAACAGAAACAGACTCAAACACAGAAAACAATCTGGCAGACACCAGCTGGGTGCACAGGACACTGTAGAGGCGGACAGAGGAGTCCACGGGGCTGAGCACGCACACAGCAATAGACGGTTTCACCAGCCCTGGGGCCCCAGGGACAGGGGGCCCCGTGGGACTCCGTGGACCACACACACGCGAAAGCAGCCCCGCCCGGGTCACAGGACGGGCAAAGCTGGAACGTCAACCCTGGGCTGTCTCCTGCCACGCCTGCGTGCCTTCTGCTTTCCCGCCTCAACTCTGGGCGGTTTACCCTTCTCTAAAGGACTACCTCTGGAAAATAGCTGGGTCCTCTCGGGAGCCCAGGAAACAAGCACCAGAGGCAGAGCCTGATGCCGACCACAGCCCCTGGCTCTTTGGAAGGAAGATGAGCGGCCTGACCCTGAAAACTGCGGACAGACCGAGATGCAGGCTTAGGGCCGGAAGCAGCCAGACCACCTCGAAATCTCTTATGCTTGGGGTTCTGTGGGGAAACCTGTGGGCAGAGTTCGATATGATGTGATTGGAAAAATGCCAGGAGGAAGGATAATGGCCAGCGGGAGTTCGGCCCCCACCATCTCAAGGTGACACTCTTTATGAAGAAGTGACAGGCAGGAAGAAGAAGCTGCCGAGGCTGTAAATGTCAGTGGGAGAACAGAGTTGATGCCTAACTTCATCCGCAAAAGAGTCCCCCTGAAAGAAAACAGAGGTGTCACAGCCGCGCACTCCCCGCCAGCGTGATGAGCCTTGTCTGAGTCTGAGCCCCCGGCCCAGTCTCTGCTCCCATGCAGACACTCGGCCAAGGCTCCCAGACTTTCTTGGGGAGGAGGCATTCCGTTCTCACCCACTTTGCATCAAGTCTCAAGCTTCTGCCTCGCAGGCATCATTTTCAGGATGCTTGGTGGTCAGGCCACAAGTAGTGATCTGAGGCAACTTGTTGGAAAGCTGGGAAGAACCAGCGCATTTCTTCCTTCTCCTAAGCCCCTAAGTTCTGAGACTCAACACTGGCTGTCACTGGCTAAACTCCCCGGTGACCACATGGTCCCTTCTCCGCACCATCCTCCCGGCTCACCACCTAACTTCACGGCTTGTTTTTCTTTCGGCTATGAATGAGGAGTCAGTCCTTTGTAAAAAAGTGAAGTCCGTAGATACTTTTTTAACCCCAAACACCATCATA
>SJYA01002979.1:170195-206310 GCA_006410615.1 Neotragus moschatus
GGGGGGGGGGCGGGGAGCGTCAAAGAGAGCACTACTATTAGGGTAAAAATTGAGGCAGGGCTAGAAGCCACGAGCATGATTCTCTGGAGTTTCAAACAATGTGGCTCTGAAGAGCAGATCAGAAATGCTGGAAAACAAGAGTCGACTCAAAACGTGATGATTTTGAAAGGGTGTGGCACTCTCCTGTATGCGTCGGGTCAGGATTATCTTGAAAAGCACATCCTTACCCCGTTGTAATCATATTTTATTCAATGTCTGAAATACGGCCTGTGGTGATGATCTGTTAGGTTTTTTTTTTAATGTAATGTACTTTTCAGAGTTTAAAAACCAACAAAATAGCAGCTTATTCAAGTACGTTGGTAATCACCAATAACAACCTGGGGTGTCGCTAACGCCTTATTGCAGTGATAAAGTAAAAATTGGATCACACACACACACACTTCATAATGCTTTTTTATCACAGCACTGATACTGTTCGGAGGCTGGAACTTCTTCTGTTGATGTGGCACGCAGAGGATTTTTGATCCAGCAAAGACTAAATCTGTATTCAAATTGGCAACAACCAAGAATTTTCACTCTTTTCTCTATATTGTAGGTCTTTGACATTCTCAAGTCTGATTTTCACATTGGAGCGCTAATCTGTGATTTCAAATAACTGCCATATTATTGATATTTTCTCTTTTTAGTAACACTTCACAGCTCGCAGTCAGGACCGCATTTCCAGAGCATCTTCACAGTGTGGGTGTGTTTGGCTGCCTTAAGCAGGGCTAGTCTTGTGATTCTACCTACACCCGGGACTCCGCCCACAACGGGACTCCACCTGCAACGAGGACCATTCCAGATAGCCTGGGACACCCTGCCCCCTGCCCCACAGCTACACCTAACTTACCCTCAGGAACACAAAGACAGCTTGAGACAGGAAGTGGCTTTTCAAAATATGCCAAAAAGATGAAAAGAAAAAAAAAGACACCCTCTCCTACATTTTTTGTCTCTTCTTCTGATGAGGATTCTCTGACAGTTATTTCATCTGACACCTGTGAACCAGGAGAAAATCTTAAAGACGGTTTGTCCTCTCAGAGGGACCCTGTGCCTGACGCAGGAACCCACTGCCTGGTGGCCTCTGGGAGCTTCTTTTTTTTTTCCTGCCCAAGGAAGAGGTGTTCTACTCCACCCTGAGGAAATTTGAGCATCGGAGTTCTATTACTCATTTGACGGGACAGCGTCTCTCACTCCGAGGTTCTGTGAATTCAGTTTCTTTCCTTTCCCTGAGGAATGTTTTGCCAACCAGAGCTTTTAGCCTTTTGCATCACGTTGCAGGATTGGAAAGAGATGGGGTGTGTCCACCGAGCAGGTGTGGGGAGGCATCTAAGGAGAGAGAAGCCAGGAGCCAAGGAGCACGTGAGACAGGCAGACGGAAGCAGAGGGAAGACCCTCAGGCCTGTGTAAGCTGTTCACGCTAGTGAACTCACAGGCAGAGACCTGAGTTGGTTTGAAATTAACTTCTGGTGACTGAGTGGGTACTTGATCTTCTGAGAACAGGCTCTGAGTGTTACAGCTTCAACAGTGATCCATTTCCAACCCAGTCGCCCTTCCCTCCTTCAATCTCAATCAGCCTCAGGCTCTGTCTGCTGAATCTCTGTGCCCACTTGACCTTGTCGTCTTCTTTGACATTGTCCTACTGGCGCTTCCCAGGGGGCTCAGTGGTGAAGAGTCCACCTGCCAGTGCAGGAGACGCAGGAGACATGGGTTTGATCCCTGGGTTTGAGAGATCCCTGGAGGAGGAAATGGCAACCCGCTCCAGTATTCTTTCCTGGAAAATCCCATGGACAAAGGAGCCTGGCAGGCTACAGTCCATGGGGGTCACAAAGAGCTGGACATGACTGAGCAACTGAGCACGTGCGCGCGCGCGCACACACACACACACACACACACACACACACACTGCACATGACCGGCATCTCCATCTGGATGATGGGGGCAGCCTAGTAATTGCTGTCTCTGCTGCCACTCTCTAGGCCAGCAGGTACCACAGATCAAATGCACCAGACCTTGCCCAGGCTTCATCCGTAGGCTGCTCCCGGTCAGCGGGTGGCTCTCCTCCCGCTTTGGTGAGGAAGGGCCGACGTTCCTCCCAAGTGAGGCCTCCAGCTTCATCTGTGTCTTGTGGCTGCTCTGAAGTCTTGGTCCTGAGGTGGCACCCATCCTGCCTTCCCTAGATCTCGAACAGATGGCTGCAAGGGGACCCGAAAGGAGCCCCGGAGCGGAAGTGGGTTTGGATGAAGAACAGCCATCTCTGCCTTGGTGAAAACAGTCACATTCCCTGGTCGAGGAGAAGGGTCCACAAGCCATCCTCAGCTCAGTCACTAACCACCTGGAAGGCCCAGAGCACTTCACTTTGAGGGTTTAGTTTACCTGTCACATGGGAGAGTTTGAGGAGGCAATGCCTAGGTTCTAAGAAATCGTGGGCCATGTTCGCTGTGCCTCAGAACCATCCAGAAATGTTGAGGCAGTGCTTTTTAAAGTGGGGCCTTTGTCTTTGCTGTCATGAGATTCCTCTCTCTGCCTGTCCCTTAAAAAAAAAATCCATGGTGGAAATTGCTAATGAGTAGCATTTAGTATGAAGTTCTTAGAAAGTGAAAATGAAGTCGCTCAGTCGTGTCTGACTCTTAGCAACCCCCTGGACTGTAGCCCACCACGCTCCACCATCCGTGGGATTTTCCAGGCAAGAGTACTGGAGTGGGTTGCCATTTCCTTCTCCAGATTGAATCCAGGTCTCCTGCATTGTAAGCAAGACGCTTTACCATCTGAGCCACCAGGGAAGTCCAATGAAGTTCTTCTTTGCTCCTAAATCCTTAAGCTTTCACTTGTCACTTCCCCTTATTTTTATACCCATATTACCATTCCCGGTTGGAATTTTAAACACAGGTAATTCAAAGTGTATCTTGTAGCTGGGTCATAAGTGGAGAGCATGTCCATCTGTTGGCAGAGAAGGTAGGTAGTGCTTGCCTCTCCACTGAATCTGCCTTCTTCAATTTGGTTTGCAGATGGCACCATCTGTTTCAAAATCCACTTATCTGCAGTTGAGCAAGAGGGTGATAACCTTCCTGGGCGGGATTCAACTGCCCCTCACTTCTGCCCAGCCTCCATCCTCCTGTCTCAGCTGGGATCTCAGGCCAGCTCAGTCAGGAGAGCACGCTTTCCTCCAACAAAAGGAATGCGTCCGGCTCCGGCAAAACCCTCAGTCCAAGGTGGAAACAGGCGGAAGAGCACCCTGAGCTGGCGAATCCCAGTGAACTTCTGTTGCCTGGGAAACGACTCTCTTGGGGAGTGTGTCCTGGGATCGGCACAGACACCCTTTGTATGTTTTCCTCTCAATGATATTCTCGTCTTGCTGACGTGCAACATATTGAGGAAACCGTGACATTTGATGAAACTTGGATGGCAATCCACTAAGTCTGATTAACCCTTTTTAGCATTAACTGTCACTTCCTGCCACCCACTGTGGTGCTGAAAGCTTTAAGCCTGAGTACAACTCATTTCAAGTGATAATACAACATCTCAGTTACAGGGCATCTCACTTTCCAGTGTGTATGGAGAGTAGGGGAGGTGGCGGGAATGGGGTTTAAACCATCTGGTGTCTTAGCAACTATAAAGAAGTTCATAAGATAAGACAGCTGCTTACAAATCAAGCCAAAGAAAGGTTTGGGGAGCATTAAACTCTTATCGATTCATTTAGCTGAGTCATCTGTGAACAATGGTTAAATATGGGAAGATCATTGAGAGGAGATTTACTTCACTGAAATCTGTATGACAGTCAATTCATTCTTAAACACAACTGGCTAAGAATTGGGGATCATTACTGCTGCTGAGCAGGAGAAGGGGATAACAGAAGACGAGATGGTTGGATGGCATCACTGACGCAAAGGACATGAGTTTAAGCCAGCTCCGGGAGATGGTGAAGGACAGGGAAGCCTGGCGTGCTGCTGTCCATGAGACTCCAGAGTCCAACACGACTGAGCGACTAAATCACAACAGTAACAACCAGAGTCACAAATGCCACTTTACTAACAACCTACACTACACGCTCGTTTCAAAATACATATAATAAAAAAAAACACTATTGGTGTGCACATAAATTTTCAGCTTTATGTACATAAATTTTCAGGCATTTTCCCCCAGATTGTTGACTACCTGTGTCTCTATCCCACTGGGCTTTCCAGGTGGCTCTCGTGGTAAAGAACCTGCCTGCCAATGCAGGAGACATAAGAGATGTGGCTCGGGAAGACCCCCTGGCAGAGGGCGTGGTGATCTACTCCAGGATTCTTGCTTGGAGAATCGCACGGTGGGCTGCAGTTTATAGCACTGCAAAGAGTCGGACACGACGGAAGCAGCTTAGCACACACACATGCACGCATCCTACCTAAAAATTTAACCTGTACACTTGAATGCCAGAGTTAGATCATTGTTATTTGTACATCTCCAACCTTAATAGGAGAGGCTTCAAAATTTTGGAGACTAGAATAAAAAGAGCTCACGTGGACCTGGGAAAATCCAGCAGAAGGACATAAACAATGGTGAGGTTTGTTTGAGTGAACAGTAAACAAAGCAGGCTCACTGTTGACCCTGGGGCTCCCTGCTGTGAAAAGAGGAGAGAAACCAGACAAGGCTGCTCTCCAAGCAGCCTTGGACAATATGCATAAAAAATTCTGGTTCTACTTAAGCTTGTATTTCTATTGCCATACTCTGAGAACAATAAAACAAACACATCTATAAAAGGCGTATGATGTGCCAAGCACTGCACTAGGTACTAGGGAATCAAACCATCTTTGTCCTGGTTTCTGTCCTCAGAAGATTTGGAATTGAGCTGGAGAGAGGTATGCAGAAGGAATATGGGTGGTCCAACGCCCATGGAGATGCCAGCAGGAAGGGAACTTGGTGATGCCATTTCTACCCCTTGTGCCCAGTCAGACAGCACTAACTGATCATGGCACTCATTTTGTCTGAAATGAGTTGTAGTTGCTGAGTTTTTTTTTGGGGGGGGGGCAGGGGGAAGGGTTTGCAACTATAATTTATTTTAAAAACATATGTGTCTCCTTGGAGGGAACCGTGTAAACCAGCTAGCGTCCTGCTTTCATTGCTTCTTCGCTCTTCTTCTCTGGGAAAGGTAGAGAGCTGAGCATTGTGCATACTGCGCCACTCACTTAACCTCAGGGAAACTGACACTCCCTGTTCGCTCCCTCCTTACCTATGGCCTCACCAGAGTGAAAGAAAGTGAAAGGGTTTAGTCGCTCAGTCAGGTCTGACTCTTTGCAACCCCAGGGACTCACCAGGCCCCTCTGTCCTTGGAATTCTCCAGGCAAGAATACTGGAGTGGGTAGCCATGCCTTTCTCCAGGGATCTTCCCAACCCAGGGATCAAACCTGGGTGTCCCTCATCGTAGGGCAATTCTTTACCATCAGAGCCACAGGGGAAGCCCATTTTGCCTTCAACCCAGTGTCCTGCTCAGGTAAAACTGTTGCCCTTTCTTTACCCACATTCTGGGCCCCAATCTTTACAGTTAGCCTCATGATGCTGGTGGGAGAACGATCAATAGACTTCCTAAATCTGGCTGGCAGCGCTCATAGTGTTTTCCGCACGTGTCGTCTGCACTGGTCATAACACAGTGGGCTAGGACTTCTCCCAGCATGGGCCTCCCCCCCCCACCCAGGAAGCCATAAACCAGCTGCAGTTGTCACGTACAAGGACACCCGTGTGCCATCCCTGGTGCGGACCGTCTGCTGGGAGGAGGAGCTCATGTCTCTGTGGGTTTGTGTTTACTGATATTTCAGAGGTCAGTCTGCCCACCTGTCTAGAGCTGAAGCAGGGGTGACAGAAAGGTTAAAGCTCTTAGGAGCAAAGTAGCTGAGTGTGGAAAAGAGTCACCATAACTCCTCCGGGCAAGTTCAGATTCCCTGGGGTAGGGCTGGTGAGGTCTGGGATGTGGTTGCATTCTGAGTGACAGATGAGGCCACTTGTTCTTTTTTTCCAGCAAAATTCATTATATATATATATATTTTTTAATAGAAATATAGCTGATTTACAGTGTTTCAGGGGTACAGCAAATGACTCAGTTACGCATACATATACATGTTTTTTCATGTTCTTTTCCCTTATATGTTATTATGAGAAATTGGATCCCTGTGCTAGATACAGCAGGTCCTTGTTGTTTATGTATTTTAGACATAGTATCTGCATCCTTTAAAACCAAGGTCCTGGTTTAATCCCTCCGCTCCCAGCTGCACCTTCTCCCTTTGGTAACTGTAAGTTTGTTTTCTGTGTCAGTGGGTCTGTTTCTGTTTTGTAAATAAACGCATTTGAACCATTTTTTGAGATTCCATATATAAGTGATATATGATCTTTCTCTGTGTTTGACTTAGTATAATTATCTTTGCTGCTGCTGCTGCTGCTGCTAAGTCGCTTCAGTTAGGTCCATCCATTTTTCTGCTAATGGCATCTTTTGCTCTTTCTAGTGGCTGAATAATATTCCAGTGTGTGTGTGTCTGTGTGTATGCACAGCACAACTTCATTATCCATTCATCACCTGTTCTAAGTCCTTTGAGAGGAGATAGGATGAGGGAGTCTGAACTGAGTTCCCATAAACAAATCCAAAGATGAACAGAGAGTGTGGTCTTGTCTGAAAGGGGTGATGTCAATGTCTCGTCAAGCATCCCAGTCCTACCACTTGCCAAGGCTGAAGTGTGATCCTCGGGACAGAAATGAGGGCTGAGATGGCTGTGTTTTGACCTTGAAAAACAGATATCATAGCAGGAAGGAAGACGCTCACATTTTGCATAGACCAGAGGCCAGAAACCACCAGATTGGAAAGATAATGGGTCCTTGAGATTAGCGGACGTTTATCTTAGGAGCAGAAGCTATCTTTGAGAAATGTCCTGAAGAAATTCATCCATTCAACAAATGTCTCCGCCGGCAGACCACAGTGGCAAGCAAAGCAGACCTGGATTCTCTTGGTGGAATTTAGATTCTGTTGCAAGAAATGGCATTCTTCACTCACACCCACAAGTGGTGACATGCCCCTGGGTAATATTTTGATGTATTTCTCTACTACTTTTCCATGGCTGCTGTAATAAATTACCACAAATGTAGTGTCTTAAAAAGCAATTCAAATTAATTTCCTTAGAGGTCAGAAGTCCAGAATGAGTCATATGGGACTAAAACCGAGATGTCAGCAGAAATAGAAAGAAGAAAACCCTGCCATTTGCCACAACATGGATGGACCTAGAAAGCATTGCACTGGGTGAGGTAAGTCGGAAAGAGAATGACAAATACCTTGTTTCACTTACATGTGAAATCTGAAAAAGCTGGACTCGTAAAAGCAGGGTAGACTGGTCACTACCAGGGCTGGGGCATGAGGGCCTTGGGGAGATGGTATTTAAGGGGAACAGATCTGCAACCAGCTGATCAATAAGTTTCGGAGATCTAACACACAGCACAGCGGTTCAGACAACAACACCGTAAGTGAGCTTCAAAGCTGCCGAGAGCCTAGGTCCTAACTGTTTCTGCCACAGAAGAGAGATGACAGGTATGAGACGCGACAGGCGTGTTCGTTAACTCTGCAGTAGCAATCATACTTCAATATCCAAAGCACTGGATCAGCGCCTTGTACACCTTAAGCTGACACAAGGCTGTATGGCAGTGGGGCGTGCCTGTGTGCTAAGTGGCGTCGGACTCTTCGTGACACTCCGGGCTGTAGCCCACCACCAGGCTCCTCTGTCCATGGGATGCTCCAGGCAAGATTCTCTGGGCAGTTCTCCAGGAGCGGGTTGCCACGCCCTCCTCCAGGGGTTCTTCCCAACCTGGGGATTGAGCCGAGTCTCATGCAGCTCCTGCATGGGCAGGCAGGTTCTTTACCAGTAGCACCCCCTGGGAAGCCCCTGTATGTCAATTATTTGATTTTATAAAGGTGTCGGCAGGGCTGTGTTCCTTCTGGAGGATCCTAGAGAGGGTTTCTTTCCTTTGCCTCTTCCAGCTTCTAGAGGCTGCCCCAGTTTCTTGGCCTGTGGCCGCTCCCTCCATCCTCAAAGCTTACCCCTCCAAACATGCTTCCTGTTGTCTCATCTCTTTTTTATGACTCTGACTTTCCTATCTCACTTTTGTAGGGACCTTTGGACCCACTCGGATAACCCAGGAAAATCTCCTATCTCAAAGTACACACCATAATCACCTCTGCACAGTCCCTTTTGCCCTTAGGGTAATGTCACTGGTTATAGAGATTAGGTTGCTGAGATGGTCATCTTTGGGCAGCAGTTATTTACCTATAATAATAACTATCTGTTTTCCCTTTTAATTCATTTTACTTCTTCCCTCTTCTCCATCACTCAAGCAGCAAGAAGGGCTTTCGCTATGGCAACCCCCAACAAAAGGAAAAAAAGTAGCAGTAAGAAGATAAGGGGAAACTGAAGCCTAGGATGGTCTTGAAAGCTGCAGTGTTCAATTCCAAGAGCCAAGCCCTTGAGAGAGAAAAGCTGATTTGAATTCCAAAATGCTTCATTTGGAAAACTAAAAGCTCAGTTCTGAAGGATGAGGGTGCAATGTTAATCCATATATAATAGATGAGAAGGAGAACTCACTAGTTTCTGTCCAAAAGTGGGTAAAGTCTTGCCCAGCTGGTCACAAGAGAGAGACCAGAGACGACTGGCATGAATTTAGGTCCCTGAGACGGTCACAGCCCTGGGCCCTGCTAAGGTCAAAACCCCAGAAGATGAGCGGGCAAGATGAGCCATCAGTCACCAGGTCCCTGTGGAGTTGCCCTCAAGTCTCTCTGATGTTCGGAGCAGCCAGGATCTTATCCTGTGCACCCCGCATGAGGCAGGAGGGCACCTGAGACCTTGTTTCCCTCCAAATGGGAGTGTAAGGACCTGGAAAGGAGCTGATGGAAAGGCCCCATGGTTTAGGAAGAAGTAGGGTCCACCTTCAGAGGCAGCTGTTGACACACAAGGAAAGCACAGGAAGGATGAGCCTCATCCCAGGAGAAGTCAGCAAGAGCAAGGCCGCCCACAGCCCGGGCCAGCCCTGGCTCCCGCTGACACTGGAGCAGCTCCTGCTGGATGGTATCTGGGCCGCCACCAGAGAGTGGGCACAGGGTGAAGGGTGGGGACCCCGAGGGCTTATGCTCAGACGCCGTTCTGGCCATAGTTAAAGCAGAAGGCAACTGGGTTACCTTTAGCGGGTCTAAGGGGAAATGGGAAGGCGATTTAGGTTAGAGAGAACCCCTAAAACTTAGACCTTAAAATCAAGGGTGACTCGGGTCTCGACAGCCTGAGAGAGGGTCACTCAAGAGGAATGGGTGAGAGGGGTCCGCTCACAGGGAATGCTGCTGAGAGGCCGAGATGGCACCTTGTGCATTGCTTCATCATCACCAGCTCTCTGATCCCATTTAACACCTTTTGAGGCATCAACCCTGTGTCTCGTCCATACCCAGGTGAAGACCAATAGTAACCAAAAGTAGCTGATGGAGACTTGGCCGTGGGGTGTTCACTCGGCCCAGAGCTATGTGTGTATCATCTCACGGGCTCATCACCTTAGGTCTAGGAAGTAGACTCCATCCCGTGTCGGTTCTGCATATAAGGACACTGAGGCTCCAAGAAATTGCCACTTGCTGAGGTTCCACAGGGAGACATTCTCTATCTGGCCAGAGTTTGTGGCTGGAGTCCACAACAAAAGAGGTCTGTGTTCACACCGTTCAGAAGGGGGCAGCTGGCCAGGTCCACACAGAAAGCCCACGGTGGGGAGGGTTTCATTCCCCCAGGCCTGGTGATGCAGAACCACACCTGGACCTCAGCATCTCGCCAGCCGTTCCCTGCTCCTGACATTGGTGTGCCTGCCTTGGGGTGGGGGGCAGTTCTTAGAGTTTCTGAATAAACAACGCACAATTTCCTACAGCGCCAATATTCCTACAGGATTTAAGAGAGGCCAATGAAGTATTTAATTAGAAAACAATTTTCGTGTTTTCTTAATATGATCAAGCATAAAAGAAGTTTGAGCATAATTAACACAGAGACAAGCTGAAGGAAGAGTAGCAAGTCCGAATAAAAGTTGTCGTTGTTCAGTCCTAAGTCGTGTCCGATTCTTTGTGACCCCACGGACTACACACGCCAAGCTTCCCTGCCCTTCACTATCTCCCAGAGTTTGCTCAAACTCATGTCCACTGAGTCAGTGATTATTATTTGAGTCCAAATAAATACCCATCATCAAAATACACACTTGTCAATAATTCCTTATCTGTCCAGGTAAACTGTTGAACAATTAAAGTGCAAGTTGCACACATCCTGACACTTTAATACTAAATACTTCAACTTGTAGCTCCTGAAAATGTGAACTTTGAAACTAGGGACCTCGATCACAGCTGAGAGTATGAGTGATCAGCTCCCAATCTTCTCTAAAGTTCAGTCATGTTCACATTTCATCTGTGGTCTCCAAATGTGTTTTATAGCCAGTCTGAGCTTTCTCACCAGGAGCCCATCAAGTTTCATGTACTGCATTTACTTAGCTATGTTTCCAAATTCTAATAAATTTTAAGTCTGCCACTTATTTTTATCAGCAGTGGCTCTTTGAAAAGACAAGCCCAGTTGCCTCGAATCAATGTCCCATATTCCATATTTGCTCGATGGTTTCCTTGAAGTGTGGCTTAATTGGTCCTTCATTCATAGACGCCCAAGTTTTCACAATTCATATTTTTAATGTCTATATATTTATAATTTATATATAACCACAACAAGAGGATGAGAATTTGCTTTGATCCAGGTAACTGTGCCTTACCTGCACTGTCTCACGGAATCTTCACAACAACCTGCGAGAAAGACATCCTGACACTTTCATTATGTCCATTTGCAACGACTTTTACTAGAGGTCAGAAGTCCTTGATGTCCTTCACCTCCACAAAATTTGCAATAACTGGTCTTTGAAGGGTTCACTCACCAGTTCACTCACCTGTCTTTGAAATGTTCAATCACTTTCTCTTTTTTCCTTTAAAAGCATTTAAAGGGGTTAAAATGCAACTGAAATTGAACCCCTTTCTGTCACCAAAGCCCAGGCACACTCAGTCCTTATGCCTTTGACCCACGCTGAACACAGGTACTTTGAGGAAGAAGCCACAATTATGTACAGTTAGCTTTGACTGAAGTATATCTGCTCCACAACGTTGCATTAGGTTCTGCCACCAAGTGAATCAGCAATATATATCCAGACATCCCCTCTTTTGGGGTTTCCTTTCCATTTAGGTCACCACAGAGCCCTGAATAAAGTTCCTGTGCTATATGGTGAGCTTAATTAGTTTTATCTGTTTTATACACGGGATCAACAGTGTAAATATGTCCAGAGGCCACTGATAAGCTCTCTAATCCCATGACATGTGGCACGAAGGCTCTGGCCTTAGCACAGACTCAGATCCAGCAACACTGGGTAAAGCTCATCCTCTGCCATAGCCCATGATAACGACTGAAACACAGGACATGCGTTTCCTCAGTGAATGAATGATCATCTCCCAGGTTATTAATTCAGCCTGAGATATCTAAGAATCATTAAAATCCTCAGCGGGGCATAGAGTAACAAATGGGACTGGGTTTAACACCTAGCTAGTCCAGGTTGTCCTTAGAGGGCTTGGCCACTTCAGGAAGGATATCACTGACCTTACTGTGATCGTGTAATCCTCTTGCAAATATCACAAGATTTCAAACAGAATATGACTAGGAATAAGTAGCTTTGATGCCTCACACCTTGTCATAGATCCACATTTTACTAAACCATTTCTCTAAATTCAGATTGTCCTCGCACTGTCCTTTGAAATCAAGGCACCCAAAAAGCTGACCTGGGAGAATGAAGAGGCGTCAGCTCTTTGTGGAGCTGGAGCATTTGCAAAGTGAGCATTGATGAGTCGACATTCACCCAAACTTCTCAGGAGGCCAGTGACAGATGGCAGCCATGAGGGAATCATGAACTTCTTGCCTTCCCAATGGAATGACAGGTGCTCTGGGACCCCGCAGGGTGGATGCTCTAATCTCACCCTGGCCTGGAGCACCGACTCCACACTGCCCAGAATTAGAAAGAACGTGAAAAATCAAAGTGAAGTCGCTCAGTCGTGTCTGACTCTTTGAGACCCCGTGGACTGTAGCCTACCAGGCTCCTCTGTCCATGGAATTTTCCAGGCAAGAATACTGGACTGGGTTGCCTATTCCTTCTCCAGGGGATCTTCCCAACCCAGGGATCGAACCCAGGTCTCCCACATTGCAGGCAGACACTTTACCATCTGAGCCACCTGGGAAGACATCCATATATGTGCATCAAATAACGTGCATTTTCAGGAGGTATTACAGTATTTTATGTGCTTACTTTCTCCTGAGAATACCGAAAGGGAAAGTATTGCAGAAATGCTCTCATTGTTCTTTGATCACTGTTTCCCCAGCAGGATACCAGGAGGGAAAAGCCACGTCTGATTCATCAGTATTTTCACCAGCAAGAACCTGCAAGGTGTCTGCCCAGCGTAGGTCTCATTGCTTGATAAAGCCATGTTAAATACGTAAAGGTTCTTGGGAGGAATTGAGATATAAAAGAGTGGTTTCTCGTGGACTCAAATAGCACACTCCACTTCCTCTGCCTTGTTTGGTTTTTCAAAGGAGAACTCTAGACCCCGTGTTCATTGCTTCTCCTGATAGGCAATCCCTTCAAGAGTAACTAAAGAGGCCTGCTGGCATTCAGATAACCACTTAAAGCTGGGGAGCTTATAAAAGACTCTGATTTCGGGTCTTTGCTCCCAAAGCATCTGATTCAGCAGACCTGGGATTTTGCTCAGAAATCTCCACTTTTAAATACCTATTGGGATGATTCTGAGCAGGCCTATTGTGGGAGCCACACATTTATTATTATTCAAAGCCAGCTTCAGGGTCAGCACACTTGGAGGGATTCATTCATTGCAAGATAAAAGTGCGATCATCTCAGGCTGTAGCTGAGCAGCTGAGGCACCTCAGTCCTGGCTGCACATCTGAGTTACCTGGAGGAGGTTTTTAAAAGCAGGATGCTCTGCTCTCTTTCCAAACCACTGGGGTCAGATTTCTCGTGGCAGGGTTTGGGTGTTGTTTATGTTTTAGAGCTTCTCCAGAAGATTCTAGGACAGCCAAGATTGAGGCCAATGGAATTAAACAAACATGTTTAAATACACAACAGATCGGACATCAATTTGATTGCCTTGTATTGGCTTTCCAGGTCATTCAGATTAAAAAAAAAAAAAATCCTTGCTTGCTATTTAAGTTAATAAAGTGAAAAAAAGTGAAGAGAAAGTGAAAGTCAGTCAGTCGTGTCTGACTCACTGTGACCCCATGGATGGCAGCGCACCAGGCACCTCTGGCCATGGAATTCTCCAGGCAAGAACACTGGAGTGGGTAGCCATTCCCTTCCCCAGGAGATCTTCCTGACCCAGGGATCAAACCAGAGTCTCCCGCACTGCAGGGAAATTCTTTACCATCTGAGACACCAGGGAAGCCCTTATCTTAATAATAGTCTTTACAAAGTACAGTCTGTACCATTCTGAACTGGGTAGGGCTGATTTTACCAACTCCATTTTTTTACAGACAAAGAAAGTGATGGTAAGAAAGGTAAAATGGATGCCTAAGATAGAACAGCTCCCAGGGATGGAATCAGCGTGAAGGCGTTCAGCCCCTCCCCAGGGATTTTGCTTCCGCCCCACACAGCCTGCAAGTTATTGACGATTTACTGCTGAGTTTGGTCTCCCTCCAGTTAGAGATTATTTGATAACTGCTTGTTAAAGGTCCGTGTGATTCTTTAAGGTTGACTTTGAGAGGTAGGTAAATGTCCAGGGCAGAGGGGAGAATCCATGTGATCATGTACTCTCATAGAAGACAGCCAGCCAAGGAAGGACTGAATTTTCTGTGATGTCCATAACATACATCTGATTAAAATATGATTCAAAGAGAAAATATCTTCAAAGACAAGCAGCTAAGGAAATCAAAAGTTTGCAGGGAAAGGAATAAATCACTTAGGGAAAGAGAGCAAAAACAAGATAACATAGTGTATATATTTAGGATCAAGTTTTCTAATTTACTGCAATCTGTAGTACTCTGAATCTGACTACACTGGGTATAATTATTTCTGTCTAAATAATTTTGCAGGCTTGCAGCATAATAACTCAGGATCACAAATAGGAATCAACTCTGCTGCGCTCACAGCACAGCAGTAATTACGTTCTTGAGTTGGTACAGCTCCTCACAGCTCACTGCAAAGTAATTATGTTTTTTTTTTTTTTTCCCCTTGGTGCAAAGCATATTAACCTGTGGAAATTACAAACCATGAAGTGTAAAAAGAAGTCTATTTCTAATAGGAAACTACTGAATTTGGCCCACTAAAAATTCCCACCTAAGTGAATTATCTGGTTCTGTAAGAACTTGCTGAAAGAAACCAGAGGTCAGTTTATCAGCTTCCCACTTGGATGGAGAGCACTTTTCAGTGGACAAGATATGGAAACAGCTGCCTCCATGGAAGATCTCCTGGAGGAGGAAATGGCAACCCAGTCCAGTATTCTCACCTGGGAAAGCCCATGGGCAGAGAAGCCTGGCGGGCTCCAGTCTATGGCGTGGCAAAGAGTAGGATACGACTGAGTGACTGAGTGTGCGTCCACGTCCAATAAAGACAAAAAATGTGCCTTTTCTTGAGGAGTGTTTCAGACCTGTCCAGGTTGCTGCCTGTGTCTCAGTCACTCACTTTCATGGCTGTATTCTCCATTCTATGAATATACTACAGATTGTTTATCAACTAATAGTGGCCTCCAGGGAGTTTGCTAAGGTTTGGTGCGGAACTGAGTGAAATGTGACTGAGGAGAAGTACCCCGGTGAGTTTCTGCCTCAGCTGTGATGCTTTAGTTCTTAAGCTGGTTGGTGGTCATGCAATCTGTTGTGTTAGTTCCCACATCTTTGGTTCATCTAACATCATTTATAATTTCTATGATGGCTAACTTTCTGTGTCAGTTTGGGCTAAAGGATACCCAGGTATCTGATGAAACTGTCCCTGGGATGTTTCTGGAAGAGATCAGGGTTTAATTGGTAAACTGAGTAAGGTGACCCGCCCTCCCCAAGGTTATGACCGTCATCCAGTCCTCTGAGCGCTCAAACAGAACAAAAAGGAAGGGTGGGGCTGGCGCTCTCTGCTTGGGCGGAGACGTCCATCTTCTCCTGTCTCCTCTGAGCTCCTGGTTCTTGGCCTTTCAGTCTCAGACCACGGCTTACACCACCAGCCCCCGCTTCTCAGGTCTTGGACTCTTTGGATGGACTTGTACTACCAGATTTCCTGGTTCTTCAGCCTGCAGACGGCAGATGGCAGGACTTATTGGCCTCCATAAACACATGAGCCAATTCTTATAATAAATCTCCATTTTTTTCTGAAGAACCCTAATAGTATTTCTTTTTACAAAATTAAAAATACAATTTAGGGAAGATGGCAGGGAGTATTATCCAGAATCTCTGCATAAAAACAGCAGCTGCATTGCAAATCAAAACTCATGGACAAAATTTACAACAAAACTAGACAGTGAAATATTCCTGAAGACTCCAAAATGCAAGGTGAAGGAGCTCTATGAAGTTAGGAAAGCTATTTTTGAACCAAAGTGAAAGTCATTCACTCATGTCTGACTCTTTGCGACCCCATGGACTCTGTAGCCTGCCAGGCTCCTCTGTCCATGGAATTCTCCAGGCCAGAATACCGGAATGGGTAGCTATTTCCTTCTCCAGGGATCTTCCCGACCCAGGAATCGAATCAGGGTCGCCTGCGTTACAAGCGGTTCTTTACCAGCTGAGCTACCAAGGAAGCCCCATATTTGAGCCAAGCCTCCTTCCAAACCTTCTTCTAAAAGTTAAGAAAAACTATTTTTCATTAAAAAAAAAACCCTATAATTCAATCAAGATCAAATCCAATACAAAATTACATAGGAAAAAATAGATTATGAAACAGAATAACATCTTTACAGACAATGAAAACACTCTAAACATTCATACTAAAAAAAAAAGAAGCCTATTTTAAAATGAGCTGAAAGACACAAAGCAAACAGCAGAAGACACAAAAGAACAATGTAAATCAGAATTAGAAAAACTCAGAATGAGACCACAGAACTCAACACTTGAAAATAAAAATTTTTTTACATGTAATTGGAAATGAGGATTAAACTAGAAGGGATGCAAGCATCAATAAGCAACTAATTACTTGTTAAAAATAGTAGGTTAAAATGAAAAAGAAATAAAATATTATTTAAACATTCGTGATAATATGACAAATATTGAAGACAGGCAAAGAAGATCCAAAATAAAGACAGTAGTACTTAAAGAAAAATCTGAAGGAAGGATGCAGAATAAATTATATACACTCTAATGTAAGGAAACAGTCTTGAAATAAAGAAAAGGATCTGAAACGACGTACTGACACAGCACACTGTTTATCTGAGAATACTGCCACAGAACCAATAAGAAGATATTTTCTAGTAAAATTACTAGATTCACTTTAAGAAAAAAAATCCTTCTGATAACTAAGCAAAAATAAAATGTGATTTATGAGTAAAATAAAATTATATTATTATCAGATTATTTCTCCAGTGCTTGTTTGCCTGCCAGAAAAAAATGAAGTAGCATATTTAAGATATTTAAGGAAATAAAATATAAGCCAGGATTTTATATTCAGCAAAACTGATACTCAAGTAGAAAGAGCTCAGACAAATGGTTACGAAGATAAAACAGCTCAGAGATTACTGTTTATGTGAGATCTTCCCAAGGACCTGACTAAGGAAAAAGCTTCAGACAACAAAATTGTCAGGGTCACACACATAAGGACTGTCAGTGAGCATTAAACATATGGGTACTTAAAGAAATAGAAGAAAGATTAAATAAGAGTTGAAAGGGAAATATGTACGTAATGGCTCTATGATCTGATATATAGTTAGAGGATCAGCACAGTGAAAAAATTAAAATTTTTTAAAAATACAGTCGGCAGTAGCATTAGACTTGTCGTCATAAAACTCCAGTGTGTATCAGTGGAATGAGGCCACTTTGGAGTACTCTGCCTTTATCATCCCGTGTCCTTTATAATCAAGACTTGGTGTAAAGGAATAGAAACTTCCAGATGAAACTGTTGTTGTAGTTTAGTCGCTAAGTCATATTCGACTCTTTGAGACTGTGGCCCGCCCGGCTCCTCTGCCCCTGGGATTTCCCAGCCAAGAATGCGGGAGTGGGTTGCCAGCTTCTCCTCCAGAGCATCTTCCCGACTCAAGCATCAAACCCAAGTCTCTTGCATCTCCTGCGTTGCCAGGTAGATTCTTCATCACTGAGCCGCCAAGAAAGCATGTCATATAGTCGAGGTCAAGTTAAA
Source organism: Neotragus moschatus (assembly GCA_006410615.1). Classification (NCBI taxonomy): domain Eukaryota; kingdom Metazoa; phylum Chordata; class Mammalia; order Artiodactyla; family Bovidae; genus Neotragus; species Neotragus moschatus. The sequence goes on from SJYA01002979.1 coordinate 187,608, forward strand.
TTCCCTTGTAGCCCTGAAGATAATTTGGAAATAGCAGTATGAATTCACAGATTATTATATCTTTATTTGGGGGCAAAAGGCATAATCTTCTAATTCTGTATGCTATAGCTATGTACATCGTTTAGCACTGATCGTTCCAAGAAACCAAACTGTGGTCCTGAAATGTCGCTTCCCAGGAAAGACAACTAAGACTTAGAGAATTTACTGATTCCAGGTCTCAAGCAGGAGATGTGTAAGATGAATCTGGAACATCTTGTAACAACCAAATAACAAGGGAACTGCCTCCACTGATCAACTGTGGGATAATTAAAGTGAGCGCCAACAAGAAAAAGAGTTGCAGCGAATTGAACTCTAACAAATGTTAAATCCTGGAACAAATGACAGGGACCAACCCACCATCTTGGAAGCTGGGAAAATAGAGAAAAGAATCAAAATGTATCCCCACTTGACTATGTAAACTGTGCCAGTGGATGACCAAGCAGCAGGTGGAGGAAATATCTCCTTAGAAAATTATTCTGTGAATCCATTGAAATGAAAGGGTAGAGTCACGTTTCTATAATACAACCTCCAGTGAACTAAAGGATCAGAGCGTGAAGCACCATGACTGCTAACATTTAAAAGAGCATAAGCCAGCTCCTCTTTCCTCCTAATGACCAAGCACAACTTGTGCTCTTTGCCAAAGGTGTTTAACCTGAGTCTGATTCATCTGTCAAGTTCCAGGACACACAGAAAGCTGGAGCATATTGAACATGCATTCAGCAAAGTCCAATCTATGGGAAACCATAGGTCAATGACTACACAGATCACAAGGACAAGAAAAGGATGTCGATTACCCAAAACTTCAGAAAATATATTGTTTCAGTATATGGGTGGGACTTTCCTAGCGGTCCCCGTGGTTAAGACTCCAGTGCTGCCAATGCAGGAACACAGGTTCGATTTCTGGTTGGCAAACGGATCTCACATGCCTCGAGGTGCAAGCAATACATGTGTGTGTGTGTATATATACATATGCTGCTGCTGCTGCTAAGTCGCTTCGGTCGTGTCCGACTCTGTGCGACCCCATAGACGGCAGCCCACCAGGCTCTCCCGTCCCTGGGACTCTCCAGGCAAGAACACTGGAGGGGGTTGCCATTTCCTTCTCCAATGCATGAAAGTGAAAAGTGAAAGGGAAGTCGCTCAGTCGTGTCCAACCCTTAGCGACCCCATGGACTGCAGCCCAGCAGGCTCCTCCATCCCTGGGACTCTCCAGGCAAGAGTACTGGAGTTGGTTGCCATTTCCTTCTCCACATATATATATATATATATATATATACACACACACACACACACATATATATATATATATATACACACATATATAGATATATAGGCAAGAGTACTGGAGTTGGTTGCCATTTCCTTCTCTCTCTCTATATATATATATAGGCAAGACTAAACTATAATATCAAAAGATGACTTGAGTGAACAAAAAAAGACTCCCAAGTGGTGGTGTAACCCAAAGTCAGATAGTAGTAACTTTGGGGAAGAGGGAGGTCTATAATTGGAATGGGGCACTGGAGGAATTTATAAGGTGGCTGGAAAGCTTCTATTTCTTGATTAATGACTGCAGGATTATTTACCTTGTAACAATTTCCTAAACTACTTCAAAAATAAATAAATGACTAGATGGTACAAAGAAGGAAAGATTACTAAATTTGGAATTAGAAAACCCAAGGATTAAAAGCACAACCCCTCTTTCACCAGCTAGTTCACTTGGGCAAGTCACTGAGCTTTGCTGAGACTTAGCTTTTCTCTTCATCAAAATGGAATTGAACTTGCAGAGTAATGGTAAAAAAAAAAAAAATGTTCCTACCTCCATATTTTTGTCAAGATGGAATGAAATATGATAACGTCAGTAAATTTCTCTGAGCCTCGCTAGCACTGAAAAGATTTTGGGAAATGATCTTGGGACACATGAATATGGATCCTAGAGGCAGCTTTGGTTTGGAAATAGGAGTTCTAGATTTGCCAGTCATGGCCTTAGTGACAAGGAAAAATTGTTCCTAAAATGGGGATAAGAGTCATACTTGCTTCCCTGGGTGACTGACAGCAAAGCAAGAAGATGGGCAGGGACCCTGGTGAGCTGCCCACTCACTGTCCACAGAGACGTGGCTTGCCTCTAAGCCACGTTCCCAGCTGCCCTGGGGGGGCCTGTTTCTCATCTCTGTAATCCTTACTCGCCACCACGACGCTTCAACAAGGCTGCTGCTGTGTTCCTGCACAGATCGACTCTGCAAACGTTCTCATTGGAACATAGACACTCTCATCTCTACTTCCTTCTTAAAGTGGGAGATAATTAGCCCACAGGGCAAGAGTGTAGATCTGGGGCTTCTGTTAACTGAGGTTCAAATCTTATCTCTGTCTCACACCAGGCAGGTGGCCTTGGGCCTGCTCCCTAACTTCTCCAGGAGGCTCAGTTACCTCCTTAGCAAAATGGGAATAATATGGACTACTCCATGGAGCTGGTGCTTGGCACAGCCACGGGCTTGGAGTAAGTGTTCAGTGATTAAAGGCAGCTCTCATTATTGCAACAAGGTCTACGACAAGCAGCCTCTGAAGTATTGCAAGGGAAAGTGTGTCCCTTACTTAGCATTGACCGTAACAGAGAACGCTATTTAAGTCTCACATTTTATGTTCAAAATTCACGTGATTACTTATTTTTTTTTTAAGAAGACTTGATTTTTTAGAGCAACTGTAGGTTGACAGCCAACTTGAGGGGCCACCCAGAGATTTCTCATACACCCCCAGGTCCCCCACATGTACAGCCTCCCCCATGGTCAACACTCTCCACGGAAGCAGTAGATTTGTTGCAGCTGATGAACCTATGCTGATGCAAGGTAATCACTCAGAGTCCATGGTTTATGTTAGAGTTCACTCTGGGCCTTGCTTCCTCTGTGGGTTTGAACAAATGGGTAATAACATGTGCACATCACTGTGGTATCATAACGAGGGTTTCACCACCCCAAAAATCCTCTGTGCTCCATCTATTCTTCCCTCCACCCCTTCCTGCCTATTCATATGCTTTGTACATTCTCCTTCTTTGTTTTCTGGGAGAAAATACTTACATACTAAATCTAAGACAAATAGTTAACCTCCTAAGACACAAAAAGTGATTTAAAAAGGAAACATAAAAGGGCCATAAACCAGATTTTAAAAATAAGCCCAAAACACAAAAAGTGTCAAATGAAATAAAGATAAACAGGACTTCCAAGTGGTGCTGGTGGTAAAGAATCTGCCATACCAGGAGACACGAGAGCTGCCGGTACGATCCCTGGGTTGGCAAGATCCCCTGAAGCAGGAAATAGTATCCTGGTCCAGTATCCTTTCCTGGGAAATCCCATGGCCAGAGGAGGCTGGTGGGCTACAGTCCCTGGGGCCACAGACAGTGAGACATGACTGAGCACGCATGCAAAGATAGATGACTGTTCAATATGTGAAAACCTGCTCAACCTCAACCATAAACAGAAAGGCAAATTAAAGCTAACCGGAATATTGTTTATTACCTGTTTTCTGAAAAAAAAAATGCAGATATGGAAGAACACACTCTGTTCCTAAGACTGTGGAGAAATAGACTCTCTGGATGTTGCTGGCAGAAACACACAATTGTACGAACTCCAGGAGAATGTGAAATTATCTAGCAAAACTGCTGTATTTGCCCTTGACCAAATTATTTCTTTTCTAAAAAGCTGCCTTGAAGACACACCTCCACAAATACAAGAACAGCTGTGGTCAAATTTACTAACTGTGGCCTCTTTCTGTAATTGTAGGTTGTTGGAACCAACCCAAATGTCATGAACAAGAAACTCGTTGAACAATTGACAGCATGTCCATGCAACGGAATACCTCGCAGTCATGGAGGAGGTAGGGCAGGCTCTGTATTGCTTCGGGGTGTTCCACGCAGAGAGGTGAAGTGCAGAGCAGTACGCACAGAACGATGCTTTGGGGGTAAAAAGGAAGGCAATACAGAGAAACGTGTTCTTTTCCTATTTTTGAAAAACAAAAAGCAACTCTGCAAAGCTAGCTAGAGACGAACGCAATGACTGTCTGGAAGAGTTAGGGGAGCGGGAACAAAGCGAGAGGGAAGAGGGGTGACCACGGGGCTTTTCAGGGTCCCTTTTTGATACAGTTTTGACTTTTGAATCCTGAACGTCTTTTTATATATTCAGAAAGGAAATTTATATATAAAAGAACAAAACACAAAGAAAATCAAAGCTAAAAATCAAACGGAACCTATAAAACTAACCACGTATCAAGTTGGTAAAATAATTACCCAGAAATGAGTTGTTCTGAGAGACATTTGAACATAATCTTCTGTGAGACCTATCTCCTCAACGAATTGAACAGCAAATAAACTTAAACTTCCTTTAGTCATTTCACTGATAGAAATTATATCGGTATAGTAATTTTGAAATATATTAATGTATGTTGTAGGGTAAAGAAAATAAGTTAATGTGTTATCAGGAACCAAGATATTTAGTGTAAGAGAAAAGAGGAGCTAGAATTATAAAATCGAAAACATTGGTATATGTTAAATTTAAGTATCAAGTAATACATTTTTTAAAAATCTTTACTTAGTGAAAGAGTCTATAGGCAATGGACCTACCTAGCACCAAGATCTTGGTCTCTACATACCATTTTTCCCTAGAAGGAATAAGGTTTCTCAAGGCAGGAAATAATGATTCAAGATAAAAATAGATGGTGATTCTGGGGTAAAAATTTAAGCCAGAAGACACAGAAATACTCCAAGACTAAATGGATCTTGTCAAGACACCCTAGAAATCATCACGGAACCTCACTGGCTAAATGGGAGATGGGGGGCAATCTGAACTTCAAAAAAAAAAAAAAGAAGACTAAGTCATAGAATAATAAATATCCATGGCTTCCCAAGTGGCACTAGTGGTAAAGAACCTGCCTGCCAGTGCAGGAGACATAAGAAACTTGGGTTCGATCCATGGGTCAGGAAGATCCCCTGGAGGAGGGCACGGCAACCGATTCCAGTATTCTTGCCTGGAGAATCCCGGGGAGCCTGGTGGGCTACAGTCCATAGGGTCGCAAAGAGTCGGACATGACTGAAGCAACCTAGCAGGCACAAACGAGTCCATAGGGATGCACTGGAGGTGCCAGGGTCGGGGGAATCATTTCCCAGTGTTAGAGGTGGCTTTACACCTCTAACTTCTTACTCTGAAAATTGGTAAATGAAGTGGCAGGGGTTGGGGGGGAAGCATTAACTCTGTGTTTTTTGAGAAGCTATAGTTTTACTTCCTGTTTATACTGGCCAGTTCTTCTTTCATAAGATTAATGCTACGAAATGTATATTATAATAAGAAAATCACAAGAATCACCATTCTGCAGTTCTGATACAAGCAAGAAGAGTCAAATGATTCTAAAACCATTCTGAAACGTTTGGAGCAGAATATATTCCCTGGTCCTAGAATATCCCCTCACAGACTCCTGACTTCTCCCAAGGGGAAAGCCCACCTTTACAAAGTGAGACCCCACAGTCACCCCTTAACAATGCGGTCAGTCTGAGCATCACTGAGACACGGGCCAACATCACAGTCCTCCAAGTGGTGTGCTATGACCTGAACATCACCTAGAAAACATTCTTTCCAAAATGTTTAACCTGGAAATAACCAGGCCACTAAATGAACTGCTGGTTGACAGCATATTTAGGGAACATATCAAATGGTGTCACAGGAGACAACCCTACAAAGCCAAACACTGTAGAATTTGGCAGGTTTTATTCACTCAGTGGGCCTCCCTGGGGGCTCAGTGGTAAAGAATCCACCTGCAATGTAGGAGACATTACAGATGCAGGTTTGATCCCTGGGTCAGGAAGATCTCCTGGAGGAGGGCGTGGCAAGCCTGGAGAATCCCACGGACAGAGGAGCCTGACAGGCTATAGTCCATGGGGTCACAAGGAGTCAGACAGCACACACGCACTCACTCAGGGTGCACATTTCTGTCCTGGGGCCAAGGCAGAGGTTAAGTCACCAGCTCATCCCCAGAGGGCACGTGTTCTGGCGGGAGACACAGGCCTGGTCCTTAGAGCTTTCACTGGCTTTGGAGACAAAAGAGGATAAAATCCTGGTGCAATCACTCACGCTGTAGGACTGAGAAAGTAACTGGACACCTCAAGGACCGTCTCCTTATTGTAAAGTGGACCTGATGAAAATGTCAGGATGACTTTTTCTTGAAGAGTCTGTGAAGAACCCGTGAGACAATGCATGAAAAGCTCTTAGCAACTTATTTGGCTCAAGGCAAATGTCCAATACATTTAGCTTCCTTTTTCCGAGGTCCATTCTTCTTTTCATAAAAGCTTGAAAGCCACAAAGTGTTGGAGAGCGGCCCTTATCCCCTGGTGATCACAGCTGGGGGGACAAGTCTCATCACAGTCACCAACTCCAGTAACTGAGGGGAGAGTCCAACAGCACTGGGTGGGGGAAATTTTTTTGGAGAAAAACACTGGATCTTTCGAAAAAGGAATTACTTAACCTGAGTCTGGTGGACCAGAAAGATTGTTTCTCAAAGTTTCTTCTGAGACTTTCTGATCTTCATAGGAGATTTGACACAGAAACAGGTGTCAACCTCTAGAAACTTCTGGCATCGAGGGGAAAATGCTGCTTCTTTTCTCCTCCCAGTTGTAATTCTCCCTTCCTGGGTAGTTGATTTGATGAAGATACGATTGGGCAAATAGAATCCATAACAAGCTACATGTGTTGAGATCTCCCGCGTCTGAGATGACGCGTGACTTCTGTTGCAGAGCTGGCGTAGGACCCCTACGGCCCACACTCCTGCCCCCTCTATCCTCGAGAGGAGCCTGCCTTGGTTTGGTTGTGGGTGTAAGTGATGGCAGCAGTAGGGAGGTGAGTTCAGCCTTCCAAGGCCTGCCTGTGGTTCGCTCTCGGAATCAACTGGAAGCCCATGAAGGCAGGGGACTTGAGTACCAAGTACCTCCTCCTGGTACCCCTGCCCCACAGTTCAGTTCAGTTGCTCAGTCGTGTCCTACTCTTTGCGGCTCCATGGACTGCAGCATGCCAGGTTTCTCTGTCCATCACCAACTCCCGGAGCATGCTCAAACTCATGCCCATCAAGTCGGTGATGCCACCCAACCATCTCATCCTTCGTCATCCCCTTCTCCTCCTGCCTTCAATCTTTCCCAGCATCGGGGTCTTTTCCAATGAGTCAGTTCTTCGCACCAGGTGGCCAGAGTATTAGAGTATCAGCTTCAGCATCAGTCCTTCCAATGCATATTCAGGGCTGATATCCTCTAGGATGGACTGGTTGGATCTCCTTGCAGTCCAGGGGACTCTCAAGAGTCTTCTCCAACATCATAGTTCGAAAGCACCAATTCTTCAGCAGTCAGCTTTCTTTATAGTCCAACTTTCACATCCATACATGACTACTAGAAAGCTATACATACATGACTGCTGGAAGACTACTGGGTCTGTCTGGGACCCCCTCCCTCCGCCCACAGAATTTACCAAACACAGCCCACTCTATGACCAAAGTTTACAGATTTCAACTTCTTCACTGTGTCAGTGATGTAAAAGCATTGCAAAGTCAGAGAATCTAAAGTTTCCCCTTTTAAAGATACATTCAAAGGGCTCAATGGTGGGGAAAATGCACAATAACATAACACCTTCCTACCCCAGACTCCAGGGTTTATCCGATGGCTCAGTGGGTGAAGAAGCTGCCACGATGCAGGAGATGCCGGTTTGATCCCTGGGTCAAGAAGTTCCCCTCAAGGAGGAAATGGCAATCTGCTCTGATACTCTGGCCTGAACAATCCCATGGACAGAGGAGCCTTGCAGGCTGCAGTCTATAGGGTTGCAAAGAGTCAGACACGACAGAGCAATAAATAAATAAATACCCCAGACTGCTAGTCCCAGAAGAAGCCATTGTTCACACTTTCTCTGATATTCTTTCAGATATTCTCTCCCTCTCTCTCTCTCTTTCTATATATATATATATATATATATATATATGTATTATATATGTAATAAATACATATTTTATATGCATAAAATAAACTTACACTGAGCTTCTTTACACATATTGGAAATATTTATAGTGTCTCACCCATTAGCTGTACGCTAGCTTTCGATTTTACATTGTGGAAAGACTTTTATCACTTTCTAGTTCATTAAGAAAAAGATTCTATATTTCAAGATTGGATGTTAAATTTTTTAACATACATCTTTTGCCGCCTATGGAGAAAGCCATTTGATCATTGGTTTTTGCTCGATTGACATCTTGAATTACATCAACCAAATATATATTTTCCTTATGTCAAATTAAGCGTGCATTCCCAGGAAAAAAAATGTGGTAGCAGTAGATTTAGATTTTGTGACATGTTGCTAGAATCCATTGGTAATCTTTTATTTTAAATTACTGCATCAATATACATTGCCTTAGTCTTTTCCACCGTTTCATGTTGTGTTTGTCAAGTTTTATTTTCTATGTGATTCTGGTTTCGGTATATAATTTAGACTACGTATATTTGGAGGTTTTGACAAAATTTACCTCTGAAACTGACAATTCTTTTTTCATGGAAATGTGTATACGTCAGTGCTCTGTAGCTTTGTATTAGTTTTCTATCACTGCTGTAACAAATAACCACAAACGTAGCAGCTGGAAACAGCATTCATTTATTACCGCACAGTTCTGTAGGTCAAAATTCCATGCAGGCTCAGCTACACCTCCTGCTTAAGGGTGTGCGAAGCAGAAACCAAGGTGCCTTCTGGCCTGGGCTCTTAAGAGGGCACTCTAGAGGAGAATCTTCTTCCAGTGGCATTCAGGTTGCAGAATAAGTCAGTTCCTTGCGGGTGTATGACTGACGCTCACATTTCCTTTCTGGCTGCCAGTCCAGACCCTCCGTTTCACACCGGCATCCCTTGTCACGTGACCTGCCATCTCTGCTCCAGCAGGGAAGCCAGGAGTTCTGCTTACACTTTGAATCTCTCTGACTTTCTCTTCTGCTACCAGCTGGACAAACCGCTCTGCTTTAAGGGCTCATGTGACAAGAAAAAAGTGCACCTACGTAATCTCTGTACCTAAGGTCAACTGTGCCACATGAGAGAACACAGTCATGGGAGTGGTAGCTCACCGTATTCGCAGATTCCAGGGATCAGCGTGCAGTACCTTCGGGAGACCAGTTTAGATATTCTACTTCAGTATTGTAGGACCAGAGGCTGATTATTAATTTTTTCCAATAAAGCATTCTTTCCACCAATGGTATGGGATTCCCCATGGCTCAGATAGTAAAGATTCTGCCTGCAATGCAGGAGACCCAGGTTCAATCCCTGGGTCAGGAAGATACCCTGGAAAAGGAAATGGCAACCCACTCCAGTGTTCTTGCCTGGAGAATTCCATGGACCGAAAAGCCTGGAAGGCTACAGTCCCCGGCGTCACAAAGAGTCAGCCAGAACTAAGCGACTAACACTCTCACTTCCCCTTTCTTGCACTCTCCATCTCTGGTATTTATGCATAGCATTGGTGTAAGTGAAGCCGCTCAGTCGTGTCCGACTCTGTGACCCGTGGACTGCAGCCCACCAGGCTCCTCTGTCCATGGGATTCCCCAGGCAAGATTACTGGAGTGGGTTGCCATTTCCTTCTCCAGGGGATCTTCCCAACCCAGGGATCGAACCCAGGTCTCCCGCATTGCAGGCAGATGCTTTAACCTCTGAGCCACCAGGGAAGCATTAATGAAAGACACTCTTGTTTAGGGCTTCCCCCATAGCTCGGCAATAAAGAGCCCACCTACAATGCAGGAGATGCAAGCTCGGACCTCAAGTGGCGAAGATCCCCCAGAGGAGGGCAAGGCAACCCACTCTAGTATTTTTGCCTGGAGAATCCCATGGACAGAGGAGTCTGGCAGGCTATGGTCCATGGGGTTGCAAAGAGTCAGACATGACTAAAGCATCAGAGCACACATCACACACTTTTATTAAAACAATTATTTTAATTCCATGATATCTACTCTAAACTTTCAATCTCTCTGGTGATTTTTTCTATTTATGTTTGTCTGGAGTGGGTTTGCCATGCACTCCTCTAGGGGATATTCCCAACCCAGGGATCAAACCCAGGTCTCCCTCACTGCAGGCAGCTTCTCTTAATTATTTCAGTTAGAATTTATCTCCCCCACTGCAAAGAACCATCTCTTTCAATATATTCAGTCTCCTGGGTTTCTATGTTTTACACATTAATTTCTACTTTTATCTTTATTATTTCATTATGGTTTTGTCTGTCTTAAATATGGCTTGGTTTTACACTCATTATTTAAATGACAATTCATTTATTTTCAGCCTTTCTTGTTTCATAACATAGGTATTCAAAGTTATGGAAAAAATTTTAATCCTTTCTCTACTCAGAAGTGTTGACATATACAATTTCTACTTTTTAAAAATCTTAATTGCTTTCAATTTTTAATTTTTTTTTTTTTACTTTTTTGATTATTTTAGGAGTTCTTGTCTTTACTTCACTTACCATCTTTGAAAGCACTTATTAAAAAATGAAGAATCTGGAACTTCCCTAGGGGTTCAGTGGCTAAGACTTCCCTCTACTAATGCAGAGGACTCAGGTCTGATCCCTGGTCAGGGAGCCAGGTCCCACGCGCTGCAACTGTTTGCACGCTTCAACTAAAGATCCCATGTACTGCAACTAATATCTGGAGCAGCCAAGCAAATTTTTCTTTAAATCTTTTAAATGAAAAATCCATGCATTTGCAGTGTTTTCTACCTCCTCAACACTCTATCTCCTGATATTTATACTTAGCTTATTCTAGATTTCAAGGTTTGCAATATATATTCTGTTCTATGGACATAATTATCATTTTAAATAAATTCAGTGCTCACCAGCAATCATTGCATCCTGATTTTTCCATTTTGCCGAATTTTGTTGTCATGTAATATTTCAAAGAAGGGCTCCAATATACTGTATGTACTTATATTACCAAATAACTTCTTTGAGTTTCTTCTGTTTGATACCCATACAATTTATTCTTTGTCTTTAAATTTCAGACCATCTCTCCAGCTTTTCTTCTGTACCAGCTCTTCTTCTTGTTCTTTCCAAGTTCATATTCCGTTAGCACGGGAATTTTCTTCTGTCATATCCTTGAAAATGCTTTCAGTTCCATTTTGTCTTTTCTTTTTCCCGAGAACACCCGTTTTCTGTACTGTGATCTCTTTGGGCTGTATTCTATATATAACATTTTCCCTATAATCTTTTAAACTTTCCCTTTTTTTCCCATTGTATTTCTTTAGATTTCTTCTTCATATCCCGAAATGAAATTCTAGCAACAACAGTTTCCTCTTGCATCAATTCCAATCTGGCATTTATTTCCAAACTTTTTCTGATTTTTCTCTTCCATTTATTTCTTAACCTCCCTCAGTTGACTTGTCTCTAGCTTCCGTGTCTTATCATCTGCTTTGGGGTTTTTATAGCTCATCAATGTGTGATTGTTTCAGGGTAACCACACCGTCTTTCATTTGCTAACACAGAGAAGTGCTCGTCCATGAATATCTGCTATCTCAGGGCATACTTCTTCAGTTGTGTAATTTGGATCTACATTTGGCTTCAGTTCAGTTGCACAAAACGAAGCAGATCAAAGGCTAACAATGCCAAGAGAATGCACTGGTCATAGCAAACACCCTCTTCCAACAACACAAGAGAAGACTCTACACATGGACATCACCAGATGGTCAATATTGAAATTGGATTGATTATATTCTTTGCAGCCAAAGATGGAGAAGCTCTATACAGTCAGCAAAAACAAGACCAGGAGCTGACTGTGGCTCAGATCGTGAACTTCTTATTGCCAAATTCAGACCTAAATTGAAGAAAGTAGGGAAAACCACTAGGCTATTCAGGCATGACCTAAATCCAATCCCTTAGGATTGTACAGTGGAAGTGGCATTTGGCTTAGTAAGTTCTTTTTGTTTTGCAGTATCATTTTATTTTGCAGTTTTACTTCTGAAATTCATGTAGTTTTTTTTTTTTTTTTTGTTGCTACTCATCTCTAAATGAGTTCTTTTGAAGTCAGTCATTTGCTCAAGAATAGCATGGGAGATGGGCCAGGAGAGCAAATTGGAAGAGAACTGAAGAATGCTGTCCTACCCAGCAGACGCTTTCCCTGGCTCACTGAGAAGCAAGTATTTACCAGGTCCTTCTGCCGGTGACAACGTTCACACTTTTTTCTGTTGACGGAGACCCACATCTACAGAGATGCTCACCTCCAACCAGCTTCCTTATAACGTGACACTCAGGTGATCATCTTGCAGACACTGTGTCTGCGTGAGTCCTGCTTCAGCACTGCCTTAACCAGAACTCTGCAGTGTCACAACCTGCTCAGGGACGCTCCACCAGAACCCAGGACTCCAAGTGGTTTTGTCAGTCCTGCAGAACTTGGGTTCCTGCCTAACATCTGCAGAGCTTGTTCCCTTGCTTGGCACCCACGCCGCATCCACCTGCTGCTAAATTAGCAAGCTCACAGGTGTGTGTCCTCCATAAGCAACGTTTTCATCCTGGCAAAAAGGAGACTTCTCACTGAAAACCCACTCATTTTACAATAAGCCAAGACAACACTCCCAGAAATGTTTCTTTGAAGCCCAGAATTAACAGGTGGGGCTCTGAATACAGCAACATAAAATGACATCTGAGTCTTTGCCGATGTTTATCGTTGACGATATATTGAGCAGGAGTATTGGCATTTTATGTTCTTCCTGGGGTTTTCCACTGCTTTTATTTTCTGTGAGTCAAGAAAATCAGGCCGTACTTCGTAAAAAAAAAAAAAAAAAAAANGAACACAGTCATGGGAGTGGTAGCTCACCGTATTCGCAGATTCCAGGGATCAGCGTGCAGTACCTTCGGGAGACCAGTTTAGATATTCTACTTCAGTATTGTAGGACCAGAGGCTGATTATTAATTTTTTCCAATAAAGCATTCTTTCCACCAATGGTATGGGATTCCCCATGGCTCAGATAGTAAAGATTCTGCCTGCAATGCAGGAGACCCAGGTTCAATCCCTGGGTCAGGAAGATACCCTGGAAAAGGAAATGGCAACCCACTCCAGTGTTCTTGCCTGGAGAATTCCATGGACCGAAAAGCCTGGAAGGCTACAGTCCCCGGCGTCACAAAGAGTCAGCCAGAACTAAGCGACTAACACTCTCACTTCCCCTTTCTTGCACTCTCCATCTCTGGTATTTATGCATAGCATTGGTGTAAGTGAAGCCGCTCAGTCGTGTCCGACTCTGTGACCCGTGGACTGCAGCCCACCAGGCTCCTCTGTCCATGGGATTCCCCAGGCAAGATTACTGGAGTGGGTTGCCATTTCCTTCTCCAGGGGATCTTCCCAACCCAGGGATCGAACCCAGGTCTCCCGCATTGCAGGCAGATGCTTTAACCTCTGAGCCACCAGGGAAGCATTAATGAAAGACACTCTTGTTTAGGGCTTCCCCCATAGCTCGGCAATAAAGAGCCCACCTACAATGCAGGAGATGCAAGCTCGGACCTCAAGTGGCGAAGATCCCCCAGGGGAGGGCAAGGCAACCCACTCTAGTATTTTTGCCTGGAGAATCCCATGGACAGAGGAGTCTGGCAGGCTATGGTCCATGGGGTTGCAAAGAGTCAGACATGACTAAAGCATCAGAGCACACATCACACACTTTTATTAAAACAATTATTTTAATTCCATGATATCTACTCTAAACTTTCAATCTCTCTGGTGATTTTTTCTATTTATGTTTGTCTGGAGTGGGTTTGCCATGCACTCCTCTAGGGGATATTCCCAACCCAGGGATCAAACCCAGGTCTCCCTCACTGCAGGCAGCTTCTCTTAATTATTTCAGTTAGAATTTATCTCCCCCACTGCAAAGAACCATCTCTTTCAATATATTCAGTCTCCTGGGTTTCTATGTTTTACACATTAATTTCTACTTTTATCTTTATTATTTCATTATGGTTTTGTCTGTCTTAAATATGGCTTGGTTTTACACTCATTATTTAAATGACAATTCATTTATTTTCAGCCTTTCTTGTTTCATAACATAGGTATTCAAAGTTATGGAAAAAATTTTAATCCTTTCTCTACTCAGAAGTGTTGACATATACAATTTCTACTTTTTAAAAATCTTAATTGCTTTCAATTTTTAATTTTTTTTTTTTTACTTTTTTGATTATTTTAGGAGTTCTTGTCTTTACTTCACTTACCATCTTTGAAAGCACTTATTAAAAAATGAAGAATCTGGAACTTCCCTAGGGGTTCAGTGGCTAAGACTTCCCTCTACTAATGCAGAGGACTCAGGTCTGATCCCTGGTCAGGGAGCCAGGTCCCACGCGCTGCAACTGTTTGCACGCTTCAACTAAAGATCCCATGTACTGCAACTAATATCTGGAGCAGCCAAGCAAATTTTTCTTTAAATCTTTTAAATGAAAAATCCATGCATTTGCAGTGTTTTCTACCTCCTCAACACTCTATCTCCTGATATTTATACTTAGCTTATTCTAGATTTCAAGGTTTGCAATATATATTCTGTTCTATGGACATAATTATCATTTTAAATAAATTCAGTGCTCACCAGCAATCATTGCATCCTGATTTTTCCATTTTGCCGAATTTTGTTGTCATGTAATATTTCAAAGAAGGGCTCCAATATACTGTATGTACTTATATTACCAAATAACTTCTTTGAGTTTCTTCTGTTTGATACCCATACAATTTATTCTTTGTCTTTAAATTTCAGACCATCTCTCCAGCTTTTCTTCTGTACCAGCTCTTCTTCTTGTTCTTTCCAAGTTCATATTCCGTTAGCACAGGAGTTTTCTTCTGTCATATCCTTGAAAATGCTTTCAGTTCCATTTTGTCTTTTCTTTTTCCCGAGAACACCCGTTTTCTGTACTGTGCATCTCTTTGGGCTGTATTCTATATATAACATTTTCCCTATAATCTTTTAAACTTTCCCTTTTTTTCCCATTGTATTTCTTTAGATTTCTTCTTCATATCCCGAAATGAAATTCTAGCAACAACAGTTTCCTCTTGCATCAATTCCAATCTGGCATTTATTTCCAAACTTTTTCTGATTTTTCTCTTCCATTTATTTCTTAACCTCCCTCAGTTGACTCGTCTCTAGCTTCCGTGTCTTATCATCTGCTTTGGGGTTTTTATAGCTCATCAATGTGTGATTGTTTCAGGGTAACCACACCGTCTTTCATTTGCTAACACAGAGAAGTGCTCGTCCATGAATATCTGCTATCTCAGGGCATACTTCTTCAGTTGTGTAATTTGGATCTACATTTGGCTTCAGTTCAGTTGCACAAAACGAAGCAGATCAAAGGCTAACAATGCCAAGAGAATGCACTGGTCATAGCAAACACCCTCTTCCAACAACACAAGAGAAGACTCTACACATGGACATCACCAGATGGTCAATATTGAAATTGGATTGATTATATTCTTTGCAGCCAAAGATGGAGAAGCTCTATACAGTCAGCAAAAACAAGACCAGGAGCTGACTGTGGCTCAGATCGTGAACTTCTTATTGCCAAATTCAGACCTAAATTGAAGAAAGTAGGGAAAACCACTAGGCTATTCAGGCATGACCTAAATCCAATCCCTTAGGATTGTACAGTGGAAGTGGCATTTGGCTTAGTAAGTTCTTTTTGTTTTGCAGTATCATTTTATTTTGCAGTTTTACTTCTGAAATTCATGTAGTTTTTTTTTTTTTTTTTGTTGCTACTCATCTCTAAATGAGTTCTTTTGAAGTCAGTCATTTGCTCAAGAATAGCATGGGAGATGGGCCAGGAGAGCAAATTGGAAGAGAACTGAAGAATGCTGTCCTACCCAGCAGACGCTTTCCCTGGCTCACTGAGAAGCAAGTATTTACCAGGTCCTTCTGCCGGTGACAACGTTCACACTTTTTTCTGTTGACGGAGACCCACATCTACAGAGATGCTCACCTCCAACCAGCTTCCTTATAACGTGACACTCAGGTGATCATCTTGCAGACACTGTGTCTGCGTGAGTCCTGCTTCAGCACTGCCTTAACCAGAACTCTGCAGTGTCACAACCTGCTCAGGGACGCTCCACCAGAACCCAGGACTCCAAGTGGTTTTGTCAGTCCTGCAGAACTTGGGTTCCTGCCTAACATCTGCAGAGCTTGTTCCCTTGCTTGGCACCCACGCCGCATCCACCTGCTGCTAAATTAGCAAGCTCACAGGTGTGTGTCCTCCATAAGCAACGTTTTCATCCTGGCAAAAAGGAGACTTCTCACTGAAAACCCACTCATTTTACAATAAGCCAAGACAACACTCCCAGAAATGTTTCTTTGAAGCCCAGAATTAACAGGTGGGGCTCTGAATACAGCAACATAAAATGACATCTGAGTCTTTGCCGATGTTTATCGTTGACGATATATTGAGCAGGAGTATTGGCATTTTATGTTCTTCCTGGGGTTTTCCACTGCTTTTATTTTCTGTGAGTCAAGAAAATCAGGCCGTACTTCGTAAAAAAAAAAAAAAAAAAAAAAATCTGCCGTCTACATGTCTTCCTGGGCATTTACACCCTGAGCGGACAACTCAGCTCTGATGGCAATATGTCTGATTTCAACCTTCCTAGTGTTAATTGGGAAACTTTGCTGACACATAGCATAATAAGGGTGGAGTGATGGATGCAGCAAATGATGACATGTCAGAGGCATTATCGGGAGTGCTTAATGTCTAGATCCATTTCCAGCTAATGACCAAGATGGTATTAGGAAATCAGTGAGAGCTAGACACCAGGGTCAGGCCACTGTACACTGATGAAATCGATGTAGTGTGGAAATAAAAGTAATAGCTATTGGCAAAAATTAAACTGTGTGACTCCGGTAGGCAGGGAGGAAGCTAGGGAAGCACACACAAGTCAGGGGAGCTCAGATCCTGTGAACAACTTTCATCTATAGAAAGAGGACAGAGAGGCACTGGCTTCCTTGAGAGGCCGTGATTTGTTTACACATGTGGCAATACAAACCCAGCTGCATGAAAATGAAAGGCTGATTACAGCAAAGCTTTTGCAAGAAATCATATAAATATGGTGCAACATGAAGAAATGGTCATCTGCCCTCTGCAATAGAATTGGGCTTCTGGAGTAACAGGGACTCCGCTTTGATTAGGGACCGTGGTTGCTGCAGACTGGGTTCCTGAGCCCACTCCTTCACTCCCGTTGTACAGTTATATATCGATACAAACACAGGCATGGGCGTGTTACTATGCAGGCCCTCCCACTGCTGGAAGAATATTCTTCCCCTGCCTATTGTTTGGGTCCTGGCCATATGANTGATTAGGGACCGTGGTTGCTGCAGACTGGGTTCCTGAGCCCACTCCTTCACTCCTGTTGTACAGTTATATATCGATACAAACACAGGCATGGGCGTGTTACTATGCAGGCCCTCCCACTGCTGGAAGAATATTCTTCCCCTGCCTATTGTTTGGGTCCTGGCCATATGACTGGTTTTGGTCAATGGAATGTTAGAGGCTGTGACGTGAGCCCAGGCCTTAACTGCTGGCATAGTTGGCACCAGTTCCCTCCCCAGGCACCACCCCTGTGGCAGTGCAGGCATTGGCCCCTCCATTGTGCTACTTCCCGTCAGTCCTGCTCACTGCTGCCCAGGTGTAATGTCGTGAGCACTGAACCCCTGCTCTAAGTACCTGCTGGCCTTTGACCCTTAAAGCGCCAACAGACTCCCGAGCTGTTGCCAGCCCTGATGCGTCCTCCTCTTCTTTGCCTCCTCAGTCCCCCGCCAGCACTGGAGAGAGTAAGTCCTGGTTCCAGCGTCACTTAAACGTCACTAGGGAGAGAGCAGAGACACACCCAAGGCCCGACCTCAGCTTTAAAACGTGCCACTCTTTTCTGGTTTAGAGAGAGTGAGAGCTCAAATGTCCCATCTCTGCCCAGCCTGGGGCCCTCGTCCTTCCCTCTATTAGGTCCTGGGTAGGGTTCCTCTTGCCTCCCAAGCCTCCCTGACAACCCCCTTCCGGCCTGGGTTTGGCTCACGGTTTCATCCCAGGAGCGATGAGCTGGCAAGCCTCCCATCCTCCGACTCCTCGTCTGCAGCCAATGTTTCCACCTGCACCTGAGGTGCAGACATGGGCCAGGTCAGGGTCTTCATTTCGGACCCCTGACTGTTGGACCAGCTGCTAAACACCATTCCGCAGGCTGTTCACCCCTGCCCCCACCTCGGGCATCACAGAGGGATCACAGGAAGCAACCCATGCTCGGGGCCACCAGGATTAGCGAACGGACAGATGATCTCCTGCCTGGAAACCCTGAAAATGTGCTTGGGCTCAGCTGGGTGGGGGGGTGGAAGGGTGGAGTGGGGTGGAGTGTTCTGGACTCAGCTAAGCCCACTCTGGACCCCAACCAGCAGTTGGGGTGCTACCAGCCGAGGCCTGCAAAGATGCCGGAAGGAGAGCATGCCTTAAGCAGCTGTGATCACTGAGTCTGCACAGGGAAACGGAGCAGCTCTCTGAACACACCAGTCACTGGGTGCTGCTGTTGGGGCTCACAAGCCTCTTCAGTCCTACAAGATTAATTTTCAAGAGGCAAAGACCACTAAGGAAGAGAGGACACATCCCGGGCGGTGGATCTCAGAGGATCCATTACAGACACAGATCCTTAGCGGTGCCAGGA
>SJYA01002979.1:210200-224400 GCA_006410615.1 Neotragus moschatus
TAAGAGTTTACATGCGGATTGCCGGTCTAGGTTCGATGCAGAAGGCTTGGGACTGATGGGCGGGGATGATCCGGAGGGATGGTGTGGGGAGGGAGGGGGAAGGGGGGGGGTCTGGATTGGGAACTCAGGTACACTTGTGGCTGATTCATGTCAATGTATGGCAAAATGAGTACAATATTGTAAAGCAAAACAAACTAAAAAATAAAAATTTTTTTAAAAAAAGAAAAGATGTTTTCAAGTGGAATAGAAGTTTCTAGCATAAGTCCACATTCTGTACTGAAAAGCAAGATCTCAAGGGTAATAGAAACGCTTTGAAGGATAAACCACAAACCATTCATGTAATTACCTCTGGTGGTAGCATGTAAGAGGAATGTCTTCTTTAAAAACTCCTGAATTCTTCTAAAATTTTAATTACATCTATACTGCTTCTTAGATCCAGGTGGCGCTAGCGATAAAGAAGACACCTGGCAAAGCAGGAGACACAGAAAACGCGGGTTCAACTCCGGGGTTGGGAAAATCCCCTGGAGGAGGAAATGGCAACCCACTCCAAGATTCTTGTCTGGGAAATTCCGTGGACAGAGGAGCCTGGGGGGCCACAGTCCATAGGATCACAGAGTCGGACACAACTAAAACAACTTAGCAACAAAAATATTACTTGCACAACCATAAAGATATCTCCAGTTAAAGTAACAGTGTAATAAAAGAAATGTCCCCTTAGCCGCAGAAGCGGGATCACAGGTGAAACCCTGCACAGGGCCTGTCCAAGCCAGAGTCCTCATAGGTGAGCAGACCTCACCCAAAGAGGCAGAGGGCTCCTCCGTATCATGCATAAAGCATAAAGGCACCCGGATCTAGACTCCTGCCCTCCTCAGTCCCCGTTCAGCTCCCTACAGTGACAGAAGCAAGTTGCTGGGGGGAATAGCAGAAGTGCCACGTGGCGCCCCGGTGCTCTCAGAACTGCGGGCTGAGAAGGGAAGGGCCTTCTGGGCAAGAGGAGGTGCCGAAGCAAAGGTTCAGAGGCAGTGAACAGGGAGAGGATCCTGAGGATAAGAAAGACAGCCACTAGGCTCGCCGATGAATGAGAAGCCAGGCCATCGGGCTGGCCCAGTGGCCTGGGCAAAACTGCGGCACCTCCAGGACCCACTGCAGGGGACTGACCAAGCAGCAAGGCTGAGAGGCTCTGGGAAGTGTTCCAGTGGGCCGGCCCCTGATTTGGGGGAAAGGATACACACGCCAGGAAGAGAAATCTGGCAGCTCAGCCGTGCAAAGAGACAAGAAAAGCAGAAGACCCCAGCACGGAAAACTGTGCTGCGAAATTGCCATTTTCTCCTCCAGGGGAGCTCCCCACACCAGGGGGCTGAACCTGTGTCTCCCGTGTCTCCTGCACTGGCCGAGTGTCTTCTCTACCTGTGCAAAGTGGGAATGTTAGCTACTGGGCTTGGAGAAAAACAGAGCCCTTAGAAACGACGCTCTTGGAACCGTTTAAGTGACTCTGCAGTGCCATTCCGGGTCTGATCGCGGCCGTGGCACCAAGGCCATCATCAGAGAGCAGCGTCAGTCAGCGGGCGGCCTCATTCTTCCCGCTCTGGTTTCGTGAAGGTCTCCTCCGTGCTGGCAGGTGTTCCATTGTGTTCAAAACGCGCTGAAGCTTCCCATTGCAAGCACGTCTAACCTGCCCACAGAGGTGATCCAAGAAATTTCCAGCCACGTTTGAGGAGATGGAAAAGCACAGTCATGAACTTTGAGAAGCTGCCGTAATTGTGTTATTTAATCCTAGGAACACAGAGGAGTCACCTTTGTAAAATTACCTCTCCAAGAGACACATGCCGGGAAGTCTAGGACTTAAGTTTATGATTCAGTGAGAACGAGCACAGTGGTGGTGATGGAGCAGGGTGGGAGCCACGGCCTTGGGGGACACTCACGGCCTGGCTCAGTATGAAGACGGATCAGCAGGGCACCTGGGGGCCAAGCCAAGCCAGAGGCAGAGGTTCTGCTGGAGGCACAAGGCTGAGCTGCTCCAGGAGGCCCAGAGCCAGCTCCCAGTCCACGTTCTGCCGGGGGTGCCAACCATAGGCCATCGCGTCTTCTGTCACTGGCTGGTGAGCCCTTTCACGTCCATGACTCTGCAGAGGAACCCACTCTGGACTGGGCCAGGCGGCAGGGACTGAGTGAGAACAACCTCCATCCTTGAGGAACTCAGAGGGATTGACCCAGAAGCCACATATGAAATAAGCTCCAGCCCCAGCCAGGTGCCAGCGCATATATGATGGGGGAAGCAGAGAAGGACAAGGACGGCTGGTGCTGACAAGTGGCCTCCTGGAAGCCTTGGCATTTCTGCTGATGAAGGTGGTTTTAAGGGAAGGGAAGTGTTGCCATGAGGTTTTCTGAAATATGAGATGCTTTTCCTGTTTTTGAGCATGACATTGTTTGAACACCACCCCCTAGGAATGTGTGAGCCTGCATTTAGACAGCCCCTCTGCCCTCGTTTATCCTGGAAATGATCCCCCCTGAGCTTCAGAGCTGGCTGAAAGAATGTTGCTATTTACAATGTCACCCCAACAACCTAGATCAAAATCCTGCCATGGCCCTGCATTTAAACGCTTTTGAGGTCAACGGAGTTGAGAAATACTCCAAGAAAAGCATGAGAGAGCCCTACTTTTGAAGCAGGTCTCCTAAGAGAGGGTGAGGAATTGCAGAGACTGACTTTATTAGAACCCAGGAGGTGGCCCATTAGAGTCCAGGCAAGGACTCTTGGAGCCCAGGAGAGGAGGAGCTCCATGGGTGGGCTGGCATCCCATGAGTCTGAAGGGCTGGGTTTCCCTGTCTCCAGAGAGAGAGAGAAAGAAGGACATTTAAAGGGGATATTGGTAAATGGGGAGTCTGCAGAGCGGGCAGAGAGGATGAGGGAGTCTGATCACCATGGAGACGGGAAATGATGGGGTAGGTGAAGTCTCTCAGTCGTGTCTGACTCTTTGCAACCCCATGCACTGCAGCCCACCAGGCTCCTCTGTCCATGGAATTTTCCAGGCAAGAATACTGGAGTGGGTAGCCATTTCCTTCTTCAGGGGATCTTCCCGACCTAGGGATCGAACCCAGGTCTCCCACACTGCAGGCAGATGCTTTACCATCTGAGCCACCAGGGAGCATAAACAATGGGGAAGGGGCGAGTTTTAACCTGGAGAGGGGCCTGTGGGAGCTGGAAGCCTAGCCGTTCCCCACCAGCAGGAGTGGCATATCTGTCTGCGCCTCCTGAGAGCAGACGGAGGACCAGTGGTGAAGAGTCACATGGCATCAGGTGGACGCGGGCTCCGTGAGGGGGGCGTTTCTGGGTGGATCACGGCAGACCGAGCAGAGAAGTCGTTTTCCAGCAATCACAAGCGGCCCTGCTCCTCCTCATCGTTTGCCCTTCCCCGCGTCTCCCCCGGAGACAGTGGGGCAGCATCGCCCGTCCTCAAGCAGGGGACAGAGTGGTGACCCATGGAGACACAAGTCCTGTCCTCATGAAGCGCATGGTCTAGAATAGAACAGGGCTCAGCAAACGACAGCCCTCGGCAGGTCAAGTTCAGCCCACTACCGGCTTCGTGAAATGTTTTGTTGACACCCAGCCACACTCGTTTATTTCAGCAAGATCTGAGGTTGCTTTCAGGCTAAGAGGAGAGTAGAGTTGTTGAAGCTACAACAGAGACCGTATGGTCCACAAAGCCTACAATACTGATATTTAGGAAAAGTTTGCCAATCCCAACTCCAGATGAGTAAATGGGCTGTTATAGTTTAGTGTGTAGGCTTGAGAAGGCTCTTGAGAGTCCATTGGACAGCAAGAAGATCAAAGCAGACAGTCCTAAAGGAAATCAAACCTGAACAGTCACTGCAAGGCCTGATGCTGAAGCTCCAGTACTTTGGGCACCTCATGCAAATAGCTGACTCATTGGAAAAGACCCGGATGCTGGGGCAGGAGGAGAAGGGGACAGAGGATGAGAGGGTAAGATAGTATCCCCGACTCAGTGGACATGAGTCTGAGAAAACTCTGGGAGAGGGTGAAGGATGGAGAAGCCTGGAGTGCTGCAGTCCAGGGGGCTGCAGAGTCAGACACAACTAAACAACAGCAACAACAGTCACCATGCCGCCTCTCAGGGATTCTGTGTGTATTGATGGAAATAATTTATGTTGAGTACTTAGCACAACTCTTGTTACATAGTGAGTGCTTAAGAACTATTGATAAGGAGGAGGATATCCAGGGTGCTACGGGAGCACAGCAAGAGCAGCAGTAGGGGACACCAGGGAAGGCTGCCTGGAAGCAGTGGTGTCTGAGATGATATTTGAAGAATTCATCAGTGTTACCAGGTGGATTCTAGTTCCCAGGCAGCGGAAGCACGTGTAAGAGCCGGAAGTGGGAAGCAGGATACGTTCGGAACAAGTTCAGCCTGGCTGGAGTGACTGTCATGAGACAGGATGCTGGCTGAGTCTGAGCTGGGAGAGCCAGGATACGTGTGAAACGGACCTTGAGGCTACGGGAATCCAGTAAAGGCTTAACAGGGGTTGGTGTCGCCAGGCTTGCATTTTAGAAAGAATTGCTCTGGCTGCAGCACAGGAATGCACTAAAGGGGCAGGCACAGAAGCTGGGAGACCCCATGGCAGGCAGTTAGCATGTCGGGCTGGAAGATGGAGGTGGTGGACACAAGCGCTGGGGCAGTGGGGATGGAAGGATACAGGCTCTGGAAGAGCTTGAATAGAACGGATATGGGGCTGAGGGAGAAGAAGAAGCCAAGGAGGTATCCCGGTATCCCAGTGTCCCAGCCCGCAAACCCGGGCAGCGGTACGACATTCTCTGAGCTAGGGGATGGGAATGCAGGTTGGTGCGCAAGGGCCAAGGGGGGCAGGGAAAGATACAGAGCCCGTGGGCGCATCATAGGTTGGCAGGAAACGGAAGGCACACCCATCATGGTAACTCAGGGAGCATGGTGAACGCACCCAGGATGATGGTGGGGGCAGGACTTAAGGGGCAGAAGGAAGTGAAGCTGCCAGAAAATGGGGTGGGAAGGTCACCACCACCTCAAGGTCAGAAGGGGCGGGGGAACCAGTCAGGGAGGGGAGTGACGCGGAAAGGGAGGTGAAGGCAGTCTCCAGATCCCTAGGGAGGGACCTCAGCCTCTCAATCCCGACAGTCTCCTGAAGAAGAGGGTGAGGGAGCCAGCCACCAGCTGGGCACTAAGCTGGGGGCAAGGGGGTACCTGTGAAGGGCCCAGGCAGCATCCAAGTGGAGCTGAGTACAGACATGTAAAACCCAGGGGACCTGAGCTCGAGACACAGAGGAGCCATCAGCCTGGGCCGGCAGAGGAAGATCCCAGGGAGGGTCCTGGAGGGGCCATCAGGGAGGTGGGAATCAGGAGGGTGTGGCTTCCTGAAGACCTGGGGAAGCGAGTGTTTCTCCAAGGGAAAGGTGTGCTGGGTGGAAGGCTGGTCAAAGGGTAGGACCCTGACTGTGTAAACACCGGAGACTTTCCAGGCAGTGCTGAAAGCCAACTGATACTAGCCGTCTTGAGAAAATCCCTGGCCCCCCCGGATCCCCCACTGACTTCATGCACTAACTGATGCTAGCTGTCTTGAGAAAATCCTTGGGCCCCCCGGATACCCCACTGATGTCACGCACTAACTGAAGGTCGTGACACCCCCTCCATGGTGTTAGGGTGACAAACAGGGTGACGACCGTCAGGTGCTGGAGCTGGATCGGCGCATAGTAAGTGCATGACATGTTGCCTGCTTCCCCAGACTCTGAGCATTTCTGGAAATGCTCATCTTGCCTCTTCCATCAGCAAAGAAGACTTAAAACGTATAAAGTCAGAGCAAACAACTTGAGCACCGCCACAGGAGAACAAGACAGATAATAACTCACCCTTCTTCTGAAATAATAACTCACCCTTCTTCCAAGACACCCAAATTAGAGGAACATTTTAATCTGCATACGTTCTGACAACGGAAATCCTTAATGACTTAGAGCGATGAAAGAAACACACTCTATCAGATAGCATTTCACCTGGTATTTAAAATAAAAACAGAATAAACCTTTTTGTCAGGTTATTCAATCCTTATTTAATGTTGGTTTTAATTAGTTCAAGCTGTAGCTACCTAAATTATCAGAGGAAAAATTAAACCAAGCCTGCTTTAAAAAAAAAAAAAATTTGTTCAGCTACTAGCAAACAATTGAAGAGGGCAGTGAGAGGACATTCTGTTTTTCTTTTTTTTTTCAGCATCTCTTAACTGTTCTTGTTGGACAGGAAATACTTTATTGTCAACAGATTTGTTACAAATTTACGAACCATTTTAACCTCTTTCTGTTGCACGGAGAACGTTCTCTGGTTAAAGGATTTGAAGAAATTGTTCAGAGGCGACTCTTGGCTGGCGGTTCTCCTACCCTCCCCAGAGGGCTCCTGGGAGGGTGACGAGCTCTGTAGAACAATCACTTGCGTCTGTCGAGGGGAGCATAATATTTAGGACATTTAGAAGTCATCTTCGTAATACAATAAGTAGAATGAAGCACCAAGAGATTATTCATGCCTATTGACCTATGAAAGTGAAAGCAATGTGACCACATTAAAAAAAAGAGAGAGGAGGAAATAAAATCCCCTTTATGGACACATTTTAAAAACACTTTACATTTCATCATTGGTCAAAATGCCCCTAAACTATTGGTTACTCCTAAGCAAAACTCGCCTCTGAAAATCAGCAGAGGCCAGAGCCACGTCCGAGATCAGCTGCTGAAAAGCAGAAGCAGGAGTGTTCACTGAGCTGACTGCATTGCCCTCTTTAGGCAGTAATCTTTGTCAGAGAGCTCTAAAATAAGGGCAGAGGGTTACAANTCAGGGGATCTTCCCGACCTAGGGATCGAACCCAGGTCTCCCACACTGCAGGCAGATGCTTTACCATCTGAGCCACCAGGGAGCATAAACAATGGGGAAGGGGCGAGTTTTAACCTGGAGAGGGGCCTGTGGGAGCTGGAAGCCTAGCCGTTCCCCACCAGCAGGAGTGGCATATCTGTCTGCGCCTCCTGAGAGCAGACGGAGGACCAGTGGTGAAGAGTCACATGGCATCAGGTGGACGCGGGCTCCGTGAGGGGGGCGTTTCTGGGTGGATCACGGCAGACCGAGCAGAGAAGTCGTTTTCCAGCAATCACAAGCGGCCCTGCTCCTCCTCATCGTTTGCCCTTCCCCGCGTCTCCCCCGGAGACAGTGGGGCAGCATCGCCCGTCCTCAAGCAGGGGACAGAGTGGTGACCCATGGAGACACAAGTCCTGTCCTCATGAAGCGCATGGTCTAGAATAGAACAGGGCTCAGCAAACGACAGCCCTCGGCAGGTCAAGTTCAGCCCACTACCGGCTTCGTGAAATGTTTTGTTGACACCCAGCCACACTCGTTTATTTCAGCAAGATCTGAGGTTGCTTTCAGGCTAAGAGGAGAGTAGAGTTGTTGAAGCTACAACAGAGACCGTATGGTCCACAAAGCCTACAATACTGATATTTAGGAAAAGTTTGCCAATCCCAACTCCAGATGAGTAAATGGGCTGTTATAGTTTAGTGTGTAGGCTTGAGAAGGCTCTTGAGAGTCCATTGGACAGCAAGAAGATCAAAGCAGACAGTCCTAAAGGAAATCAAACCTGAACAGTCACTGCAAGGCCTGATGCTGAAGCTCCAGTACTTTGGGCACCTCATGCAAATAGCTGACTCATTGGAAAAGACCCGGATGCTGGGGCAGGAGGAGAAGGGGACAGAGGATGAGAGGGTAAGATAGTATCCCCGACTCAGTGGACATGAGTCTGAGAAAACTCTGGGAGAGGGTGAAGGATGGAGAAGCCTGGAGTGCTGCAGTCCAGGGGGCTGCAGAGTCAGACACAACTAAACAACAGCAACAACAGTCACCATGCCGCCTCTCAGGGATTCTGTGTGTATTGATGGAAATAATTTATGTTGAGTACTTAGCACAACTCTTGTTACATAGTGAGTGCTTAAGAACTATTGATAAGGAGGAGGATATCCAGGGTGCTACGGGAGCACAGCAAGAGCAGCAGTAGGGGACACCAGGGAAGGCTGCCTGGAAGCAGTGGTGTCTGAGATGATATTTGAAGAATTCATCAGTGTTACCAGGTGGATTCTAGTTCCCAGGCAGCGGAAGCACGTGTAAGAGCCGGAAGTGGGAAGCAGGATACGTTCGGAACAAGTTCAGCCTGGCTGGAGTGACTGTCATGAGACAGGATGCTGGCTGAGTCTGAGCTGGGAGAGCCAGGATACGTGTGAAACGGACCTTGAGGCTACGGGAATCCAGTAAAGGCTTAACAGGGGTTGGTGTCGCCAGGCTTGCATTTTAGAAAGAATTGCTCTGGCTGCAGCACAGGAATGCACTAAAGGGGCAGGCACAGAAGCTGGGAGACCCCATGGCAGGCAGTTAGCATGTCGGGCTGGAAGATGGAGGTGGTGGACACAAGCGCTGGGGCAGTGGGGATGGAAGGATACAGGCTCTGGAAGAGCTTGAATAGAACGGATATGGGGCTGAGGGAGAAGAAGAAGCCAAGGAGGTATCCCGGTATCCCAGTGTCCCAGCCCGCAAACCCGGGCAGCGGTACGACATTCTCTGAGCTAGGGGATGGGAATGCAGGTTGGTGCGCAAGGGCCAAGGGGGGCAGGGAAAGATACAGAGCCCGTGGGCGCATCATAGGTTGGCAGGAAACGGAAGGCACACCCATCATGGTAACTCAGGGAGCATGGTGAACGCACCCAGGATGATGGTGGGGGCAGGACTTAAGGGGCAGAAGGAAGTGAAGCTGCCAGAAAATGGGGTGGGAAGGTCACCACCACCTCAAGGTCAGAAGGGGCGGGGGAACCAGTCAGGGAGGGGAGTGACGCGGAAAGGGAGGTGAAGGCAGTCTCCAGATCCCTAGGGAGGGACCTCAGCCTCTCAATCCCGACAGTCTCCTGAAGAAGAGGGTGAGGGAGCCAGCCACCAGCTGGGCACTAAGCTGGGGGCAAGGGGGTACCTGTGAAGGGCCCAGGCAGCATCCAAGTGGAGCTGAGTACAGACATGTAAAACCCAGGGGACCTGAGCTCGAGACACAGAGGAGCCATCAGCCTGGGCCGGCAGAGGAAGATCCCAGGGAGGGTCCTGGAGGGGCCATCAGGGAGGTGGGAATCAGGAGGGTGTGGCTTCCTGAAGACCTGGGGAAGCGAGTGTTTCTCCAAGGGAAAGGTGTGCTGGGTGGAAGGCTGGTCAAAGGGTAGGACCCTGACTGTGTAAACACCGGAGACTTTCCAGGCAGTGCTGAAAGCCAACTGATACTAGCCGTCTTGAGAAAATCCCTGGCCCCCCCGGATCCCCCACTGACTTCATGCACTAACTGATGCTAGCTGTCTTGAGAAAATCCTTGGGCCCCCCGGATACCCCACTGATGTCACGCACTAACTGAAGGTCGTGACACCCCCTCCATGGTGTTAGGGTGACAAACAGGGTGACGACCGTCAGGTGCTGGAGCTGGATCGGCGCATAGTAAGTGCATGACATGTTGCCTGCTTCCCCAGACTCTGAGCATTTCTGGAAATGCTCATCTTGCCTCTTCCATCAGCAAAGAAGACTTAAAACGTATAAAGTCAGAGCAAACAACTTGAGCACCGCCACAGGAGAACAAGACAGATAATAACTCACCCTTCTTCTGAAATAATAACTCACCCTTCTTCCAAGACACCCAAATTAGAGGAACATTTTAATCTGCATACGTTCTGACAACGGAAATCCTTAATGACTTAGAGCGATGAAAGAAACACACTCTATCAGATAGCATTTCACCTGGTATTTAAAATAAAAACAGAATAAACCTTTTTGTCAGGTTATTCAATCCTTATTTAATGTTGGTTTTAATTAGTTCAAGCTGTAGCTACCTAAATTATCAGAGGAAAAATTAAACCAAGCCTGCTTTAAAAAAAAAAAAAATTTGTTCAGCTACTAGCAAACAATTGAAGAGGGCAGTGAGAGGACATTCTGTTTTTCTTTTTTTTTTCAGCATCTCTTAACTGTTCTTGTTGGACAGGAAATACTTTATTGTCAACAGATTTGTTACAAATTTACGAACCATTTTAACCTCTTTCTGTTGCACGGAGAACGTTCTCTGGTTAAAGGATTTGAAGAAATTGTTCAGAGGCGACTCTTGGCTGGCGGTTCTCCTACCCTCCCCAGAGGGCTCCTGGGAGGGTGACGAGCTCTGTAGAACAATCACTTGCGTCTGTCGAGGGGAGCATAATATTTAGGACATTTAGAAGTCATCTTCGTAATACAATAAGTAGAATGAAGCACCAAGAGATTATTCATGCCTATTGACCTATGAAAGTGAAAGCAATGTGACCACATTAAAAAAAAGAGAGAGGAGGAAATAAAATCCCCTTTATGGACACATTTTAAAAACACTTTACATTTCATCATTGGTCAAAATGCCCCTAAACTATTGGTTACTCCTAAGCAAAACTCGCCTCTGAAAATCAGCAGAGGCCAGAGCCACGTCCGAGATCAGCTGCTGAAAAGCAGAAGCAGGAGTGTTCACTGAGCTGACTGCATTGCCCTCTTTAGGCAGTAATCTTTGTCAGAGAGCTCTAAAATAAGGGCAGAGGGTTACAAATCGCTCCATCACTGTTTTCGCACAATGAGGTAAACGGAAACATTTTCTTCTGTGTAGAAATGTCATCATCTCAGTAATGAGTTTTCAGGATGAACAGGAAGATATGATCATTTAGCCAGTTACCCCTTCTCGCCTGCAGAATGAAGGCTCTCGAGCCGTTTTCAAGCAGTGATTAGACTCTGGCTGTGTGCAGTGCCCTCGTTAAGGCGTTCATTCTACGACAGTGTTGATCCAACAAGTATTCGGGGAGTCAACAGGACGGCAGCAGCCTTCCCATGTTTGGACATGTTTGCGAATTAAAACAGTCTCCAAAAGGAAATTCTGCATTTAAAAAATCCTTGACGACTTCCCTGGTGGCACAGTGGATAAGAATGCAGGGGAAAAGGGTTCAGTCCTTGATCCAGAAAGATGCCACTCGCTGCAGGGGAGCGAAGCCTGTGCACACGACTACTGAACCCATGAGCGCGAACTACGGAAGCCCCGCACCTAGAGCCTGCGCTCCGCAACTGGAGAAGCCTCCGCGATGAGAAGCCTGCCAACCACAGCAGGAGAAAGACCGAGAGAGCAGTGAAGACCCAGCGCGGCCAAAAGTGAACAGACTTAACTAACTAATTAAAAAATAAAAAATCCTTGAAAGTGAGCATCATAAAGAAAGGGTTACACTAAGCTCCCGATCATAAAATACATAGAAAAGGAATTGTGCTTTTATAACATTCAAGGAAGTGGTAAATATTCTTTCTTAAAAATACCTTTATATAATACCATATGGTATCTTATGTGTGCCACATGGACCAGCAGTTAATGCAACTAGATAGTTCAGTTCACTCGCTCAGTCGTGTCTGACTCTTTGCAACCCCATGAACCGCAGCACGCCAGGCCTCCCTGTCCATCGCCAACTCCTGGAGTCCACCCAAACCCATGTCCATCGAGTTGGTGATGTCATCCAACCATCTCACCCTCTGTCGTCCCCTTCCCCTCCTGCCCTCAATCTATCCCAGCATCAGAGTCTTTTCAAATGAGTCAGCTCTTCTCATCAGGTGGCCAAAGTATTGGAGTTTCAGCAAATAGGTAAGCATTGGGTAAAAGTTAGAAACCACATCCCAAGGATCTTAAAGCTACCAGGTACATTAGACCTTCACAGTTCAGTTCAGATGCTCAATTGTGTCCTACTCTTTGCGACCCCATGGACTGCAGCACGCCAGGCCTCCCTGTCCATCACCAACTCCTGGAGACTACTCAAACTCATGTCCATTGAGTCAGTGATGCCATCCCACCAGCTCATCCTCTGTCGTCCCCTTCTCCTCCTGCCTTCAATCTTTCCCAGCATCAGGCTCTTTTCCAGTGAGTCAGCTCTTCTCATCAGGTGGCCAAAGTATTGGAGTTTCAGCTTCGGCATCAGGCCTTCCAATGAATATTCAGGACTGATTTCCTTGAGGACGGACTGGTTGGATCTCCTTGCAGTCCAAGCGACTCTCAAGAGTCTTCTCCAACCACACAGTTCGAAAGNCCAGCATCAGGCTCTTTTCCAGTGAGTCAGCTCTTCTCATCAGGTGGCCAAAGTATTGGAGTTTCAGCTTCGGCATCAGGCCTTCCAATGAATATTCAGGACTGATTTCCTTGAGGACGGACTGGTTGGATCTCCTTGCAGTCCAAGCGACTCTCAAGAGTCTTCTCCAACCACACAGTTCGAAAGCATCAGTTCTTCGGTGCTCAGCTTTCTTTATAGTCCAACTCTCCCATCCATACCCGACTACTGGAAAAACCACAGCCTTGACTAAACAGACCTTTGCTGGCCTTCACAGGCTGTAGCAATTCACCTCGTTGGCTACCTGTAGGAACCAGGTAATTTGAGCAAGGCAGTGGATGTCTTTTTAACCTCCAGCTGTCAGACTGGATTGAGAATAATGAAGCTTGACAAGACTCAAGTTGAAAAAGGGTTCATCACGACAGATCGGCTACAAGGTCTGAATTTTAACACAAAGGTAATTCTGTGCTGTGATTGAAAAGCTGGCTAATCTGTGTGTTTTTCTATAAAACACAGTACTTCACAGAAAAAACGTGCACCCAACGGACACTAGAGTTATTGGCTTTGGAAATACATAATTTAATAAACATTTACAGGTGTATATATTTGAATAACATGCTATTAAAAAAAAAAAAAGAATTTGCCGCTCTGTGTCACGTACAACGCCTACCCCTGCGGACACAAAAAGAAAGGAGCCCCAGGCTGTCCTCAGAAAGGAAAGAAGGAAGACATTGCCTCAAACTGGCTGGGACCACTCCAGTCAAAGCGCTGCAAGGAGCCAGGGGTGATTTGGGAAAACACTCTCCTGAGCCTGAGGGTCAGGGAAAGCTTATCAAGGAGAGGAGGTCTGTTTTATCTCTTAAAGAAGACTGAGGCTATGACAGACTGGGGAGGAAAAATATTTCAGGCAGATGGAACAAAGCGACCATATATATTTTTGGCAACCCACTCCAGTATTCTTGCCTGGAAAATCCCATGGACGGAGGAGCGTGGTAGGCTACAGTCAATGGGGTCAGAAAGGGTCGGACACGACTGAGTGACTTCGCTTTCACTTTTCATACACATCTAAATAAGCAAAATAATGTATAAATATATAGAACTTTATACAGTTTAGGTAGTACGCATTATTCCAAAACATACATGGGCCAGGTACAAAAAGTTTAAATATTCTGAAAAGTAAAGAATGTTTAAGTCATTTTCTCAGATCACATTGCAATCAAATTGCAAACGTATGATGTAAAAGAAATCTTAAAATATTTTGGAAGTTAAAGTTTTCAGTCCTGTAGTTAACATTTGAGACAAGAGGAGATCACAATTGCAATCACAGAATATTCATTTAATAATGACAATGGGAACTTCGAAGGTAAAATCCTCAGTTATACTCTCAAATGTTCTTTATTATTAAAACGAAAAATTTTAAACATGCTTATCATTCAAATAAAGAAGTGAATGAGAAAAATAACCTGAGAAAAACATGATGAATAAATTAATCAAGAGAAAATAATGAAACTGGAATATATTTTTAAAACTCAAGACACAGGCAGACCCAAGCACTGTTTCTATAAAAGAAAAAACCAAAAAACAGTGAAACAGACCAGCCTCTCGAAAATCTAATCAGGAAAATGATTGACGACGAAGCACACCTTCCTGAGTGAGAAGAGGGTAAAAGCCATGCCATCATTTCAAAGACGAAGAGTGAGCAGCTCTGAAGCAGCAAGGCCTTCCAAGTCTGGATGAGACAGTGATCGTTTTAGGGAAGCACAGCTAAGCCAGAACCAGTTTCAAAAGAGGGTGAAGACAAAGAAGCCAAATATAACTTTTAAATCTATCAAGAAGGTATCACACAAATCAAAACCCAAGGTCTGATGCTACTGAACACGTCTGTCCATCACATTTAACTCCGTCCCCCTTTGCCATGAGGACTGGGGCCCCGACTCACACAGCGCCCCTGTCTTTGTTCCCTCAGTTCCTACCTCCGTCTCTGCCCCCCTCCCTCCGTCTCTGCCCCCTCCCTCCGTCTCTGCCCCC
>SJYA01002979.1:228080-295566 GCA_006410615.1 Neotragus moschatus
CTCCGTCTCTGCCCCTCTCCCTCCGTCTCTGCCCCTCTCCCTCCGTCTCTGCCCCTCTCCCTCCATCTCTGCCTCTCTCCCTCCCATCCCCCTTCTCCTCTCGAGACTCTTCTCTGCCCCTGTCTCCTCCCAGCCCCACTGGCCCAGCCCCACAGGCTCATACAAACGAGTGACTTTGAGGATGCTCATCTTCATTCCTTACTTGATAGAAATTAGTCTTCATCCTTCTTTTTGGATTCTAACTCCTGGTTTATTTTGCCGTGGATGAATCATGGTATAGAAGCAAAGTAGGGAAATATATGCAGCCATGTGTGAGCCTGAGGGATGCCCTGAATGCTTCAGTTACTATCGATTCTTACGACAAGATTTGCTTCCATTCACCCAGAGTTGCTTTCTATGTGGATTTCCAAAAACACATTTGTGTCCAAAAGCTGCTCCTCTCTAAAGCCAGTTATTCAATAAGGACTCACTACACTTCAACCTGGAGAAGGCAATGGCACCTCACTCCAGTACTCTTGCCTGGAAAATAATTTGTTCTTTTGATTTTCAGTCCATGGGGTTGCTAAGAGTCGGACAGGACTGAGCAACTTCACTTTTCACTTTCATGCATTGGAGAAGGAAGTGGCAACCCACTTCAGTGTTCTTGCCTGGAGAATCCCAGGGATGGGGGAGCTTGGTGGGCTGCTGTCTATGGGGTCGCACCGAGTCAGACTGAAGTGACTTAGCAGCAGCAGCAGGAGCACCTTTCAACCAGGGGCTTTCAGATGGTAGTCACAGTAAAGAATCCGCCTGCTAATGCAGGAGACGTAAGAGATGTGGGTTCAATCCCTGGGTCGGGAAGATGCTCTGGAGGAGGAAATGGCAACCCACTCTAGCACTCCTTCCTGGGAAATCCCGTGGACAGAGGGGCCTGGAGGGCTATAGTCCATAGGGTCGCAAAGAGTCGGACATGGCTGAATGATTTACCTTGCATGCGTGAATCCTTTAACCACACTTGCTATGATTTGATGACTTCTCCTTGGCATTTCAGGGGTGGGTGAGACCTGGGAGCTGGCACCAGTTGGGTATCCAGTGGCACACAGGCCCAGGATGGAGTCCCTGAAGCAGGGAGTTGCCTGGGTTGTTTGCCCTGTGGAGTTCTGAGTCCAGGTTGAATTAATTTCCAGGACAGAGAGGCAGCAGGAAGCTCTGCCAAAGTGGTCTTCCACGCGGTCCTGTAAGTCAAGCCTGCATTTCTGCCCTGCTTGTTACTTCTGTTTCTCAGGGAAGAATTCCTCCTCTCTGACATATTCCACTTCGCAGAGGGAGGAATGTTGTTCAATGTGACGGATGACACCCATCTCATCCATCTTTCTGGCCAAGCACCCAGTACGGGAAGAGGTCCAGGTGCTGAGCGGCTGGGAAGCTAGACCAGCCCCAGCCCACCCTGATGGGTGGACTGTGGCCCTGGAGGCTAGAACCAGGCAGTCTTTTGCACTCTCTCCTTTCATAACAGGGTGATACACACCCAGGAGTAACGAAACCCTTTTCTCACTGGCGAATACTATCCTTAGTATCGTGTTCAGCTCCTTTGGCGATGAGGTCTGTAACACTGTCGAGGACACAGCTGGCAGACTTCCTGGGAGCGTTGCTTTCACAGTGGGTGGACAGCACGCTTAACAATCAGGCAAGTCTCAGGGGCAGTGATGGAAGGAGCCGGGTTGAGAGCAGAGAGCAGGGGATGCTGGGAAACTCCTCTGCGGGTTGTGCGGCCCAGCCGGCGAATCAGAGTCTACACAACCCGGTTGTGAAGTGAGCTCTTCCTCTCTGCTGAGCCCCCGGGGACGGCTTTCCTCCGCTTGATCCCAGACCACCTTCTGAGAGCTTCCTGACTCAGGGGCCGCATCTCCTAAAAGCTCGCCACCTGACCGGACAAGACTGGGCCTGCAGGAGTGCCTGCCGAAGACCTTCAAAGGGAAAGCGGGGCTCAGGACTCAGAAGCTCAACAGTGGTGGAGTGAATGGACCCGGCTACCAGACAGCTGTCATCGTGAGAACCAGGGAGGCACCACTCTATTCAGCCTGCTCTGGGAGTCCAGCTGCCGTTTTGAAATAAGACCCCCTCCAGGAAGCAAGTTCTAGGGTGGACAGAGAGAAGGAACTAGAGGCTGGACCTGGACTTGGTTCATAAAGGTGAAAGGCTCTAGACCATGAAGTCCAGAGTGTTTTCCTGGACTCATGGAGCTGACCATGGATCTGTGCAAAATCTGAAACGGAAGACTCTCTGTGCAATAAATAGGCCTTGGTAAGGCTCACATTGGCTATTATGGCCAGGCAGGGCTCCATACAGACCTATCTTGGATTCTGGAATTCATTACTGAGGAGCTTAATGTTTTATCATACAAAGGAGTTCAGCAAGATAGGCACGTGGATGTTTTCAAAGTCGATACGCTCAGGAGAGAGTCGTATATTAAAGATTATGCGTTTTTCGTTTTTTTCTTCTTATTATTGCTCTTGACATTGGTTTCTTCTGCCTTCTTTTTTCATTCTCAAAAGTTTCTCATAGCTTAATGTGATGGTTTAACTCATGTGGCAATTATCAGTTGTGTGTTTAACGTCAAAAGAGCTCGGAATGAGGGGCTAATGGGAGGCCAAAAATGTTAAGGTTGTTGAAAGCCAAGTCCACTTTCTTTGGGAGTGGAGTTTGGTGAGCTATGCAGCTGGTGGCAGCTTGGACCCGGGGACCAGGCTCAGTTTGAACTAGGTTTGGAAGGAAATGATGGGCGAGGCTCTAAAGATACGAGAAAGGAAGCCATGCCAGGTAAGAAGGGACAGCGTGAGTCCAGGTGCGAGTTAGATTTGTGAGAGCTGGACTATGAAGAGAGCTGAGCGCCAAAGAATTGATGCTTTTGAACTGTGGTGTTGGAGAAGACTTTAGAGAGTCCTTTGGACTACAAGGAGATCCAACCAGTCCATTCTAAAGAAGACCAGTCCTGAGTGTTCATTGGAAGGACTGATGCTGCAGCTGAAACTCCAATACTTTGGCCACCTGATGTGAAGAACTGACTCATTGGAAAAGACCCTGATGCTGGGAAAGACTGAGGGCAGGAGGAGAAGGGGACGACAAAGGATGAGATGGTTGGATGGACATGAGCTTGAGTAAACTCCGGGAGTTGGTGATGGACATGGAGGCCTGGCATGCTGCAGTCCATGGGGTCGCAAATAGTTGGACATGACTGAGCAGAACTGAGACAAGCAGATGGACAGGGGGAGCCCCTGAGTCCTGAGTCTTCACGTCCACTGGTGACCTCCAGCGCACTCTGCTGGCAGATTGTGTGCACTGCAGTTTGTCCTGTGCAGCTCTGGTTTCTGAAGGCAGGCTGTCTCTGCCCTTAGTAAAACCCNACATGAGCTTGAGTAAACTCCGGGAGTTGGTGATGGACATGGAGGCCTGGCATGCTGCAGTCCATGGGGTCGCAAATAGTTGGACATGACTGAGCAGAACTGAGACAAGCAGATGGACAGGGGGAGCCCCTGAGTCCTGAGTCTTCACGTCCACTGGTGACCTCCAGCGCACTCTGCTGGCAGATTGTGTGCACTGCAGTTTGTCCTGTGCAGCTCTGGTTTCTGAAGGCAGGCTGTCTCTGCCCTTAGTAAAACCCCAAGGCCTTTCCCCGAGCCGGTCCAGCACACAGGTGGAGGGTGTCCAGAGTGTTTGTCCAAAGTCGTCTGGCTTGCTGCCCTGTCCTGGTCACTGACGCCTCCTGCCCCTGCACTGATGTGGCTGGCCTGGGTTTCCAATACTTAATCCCTCCTGTGGAGGCAGGGGCTTCTCCCCTGGGACCTCCTTCCAGGGAGGTCTGATTCACACTATCCCACAGCCTCTGCTGTAGCCCAGGTTTTTCCAAAGTGTGGAAGCTGAGACAGGTGGTTTGCGTGGGGAAGTGAAGGGTGCATACGGAGGAGATGATGGAGCAGGACTCACCTGCCCACTTCAGCACCGAGGCTCTGTAAGCCGGTCACAGACCACACTCTGCTGAGATGGGCAACTTGTCAGTGCGGTTCCTGGGCTGTGTCATACGTCGTGAGGACACTGTGCCTTTTCCACACTTGGAGCTGCTGCTGATAGAAGGCCTCCTCCCGTGACCCTGTGTGTGGAGGGCAGTGCTTGGGAGGAGCGGGAAGGAGGCCGAAACCCTCACTGGGCCCCAGGTGGGTTAGCACATCCTTCTCACCTCCTGCAGAAAGCTGGGAGCAGGGTGGTGTGCAGGGTCCTACTCGAAGCCAGCTGGATCCGGGCTGGAGTGCTGGGGTCTGCTCAGCTTGCTCGCCTGTCCAGTGGATGAGATCCTGTCTAATAATGCAGAGAGGGTGAATGGTGTATTGAGAAAGACAAAAACGGGTGCTCCACAAACGACCTTTCCGTTTCAACAGCTATTTGTTAGCAGCAGCTTCTACAGCATCTCGCGTGTGCTTGTGCACCAACACACACGCACACACACGTTCAGACACCCGAGGTCCCAGGAGACGGGCCTCTGCGGCATCTCCCAGGAGCTCAGCAGGGCTCCGCTGAATCTTCAGCTGCTGCTCAGAGCAGCTGCCTGGCCCCATCGCCTTCACTTACACAGGGGGAGGAGAGGAGGTGGCCGAGCATTCTAGAACCACTTGCCTACTCTGTGCAAGCCTCCACTGGCCGCTCCACAGGGCAGGGGTGTCCTGGGAGGAGCTGGGGCAAAGGGGCCCTCTGGGGCTCAGAAACATTAATTCATTTTGCCACATGTCTTGTGCTCTTTTTTAAAAAAACACTTTGCTGAAGTATAGTTGATTTACAATGTTGTGCTAATTTCTTCCGTGCCACAGAGACTCGGTTATATATATGCATTCTTTTTCATGTGATTTTCCATCATGGTTTATCAGAGAATGTTGACTGCAATGCCATGGGCTCTACGGTGGGATCTGGCTGCTCATCCTTTCTCCACCTAATCAGTTGCATCTGCTAAGCCCAAGCTCCCACGCCCTTCCCCGCTCTGCCCGCTTCCCCTCTGCTCCTCCGAGGCATCACAGGGAACACGTGTGCTGAGCGAAACACTACCTGGCCTGTTGGCATGGAAATGGGGACCTTCCTTTGATGGGAAAGACTTGGCCACATCCTAAGTGAAAATTGTGATTAATTGAGAGAACCCCCCCCTCTTCCCGTGTGCCCACTCTTATACTCATGTGCAAATACCAATGAGGTGGGGCTGGAGTTATCAAAGCAGTTTGGGAAACTCACTGATGTGAGAATCAGTGCTTTCAGGGTGCGTGGGTCTGGACTCCAACAGCCCCCAGAGAATTCCTTCCTTTACCAGCCTGGGTCAAGCTCAGGGTGACGATGGTCCTGTAAGAGCCTCACGCCATCCCAGACAACAGCACACAGCCCCAGCACAGCCTGCCCCCACCAAGTCCTGCGATGAGTGTTCCTTGTATACACACATCTTCTTCCCCAAGAAAGAACACCCACCCACCCGCGTGATGACGAGTCAGTTTCAGCCGTGCTGCCCCATCGCTTCACACTCCTAGTTTGGCAGAAAGGAGAGCGGTGGAGGCAGGGTAGTTCTAAGGGGGAAATTGTTTCTTTAGTGCAACGGTGACCTGAAGAACGAGCAGCACTCCCAGGGAAGTGACGTAATGATGGGTGAGGAGCCACCATCGCCGTCGCCGTCGCCACTCGGCAGTGGTGGGCACCGCTGTGGGGAGCAGCGGAGCTTCCATCAGCCTCCTGTCCGCGCCCGTCGACAGGGGAAGCCGTCAGCAACAGCTCACAGACACGCCTCTTCCGACAAGGCATTGAGTCGTGGGAACGTGGCCTATGCCCGGATAGCCTAACTGAGAAATTCGATCCAGGCTGGAATCCCAGCTTCTCTCCAATGAGCTTGGGGACTTGGGCAAAGAGTCTTGACAGACATGCTGCCTCCACTGCAAATGGAGTCAATCATAGTACCCACTCCCCTAGATGTAGATTTCCAAAGTCCAAGGACACAAAGTCCAAGGACACGCTGCCTCCATTGTGTCAGGCACTGACTGCACATTGCATCCCTTCATCTTCTCAGCCAGACCAGAGAGGAGACCATAGGGCACGCTTGCAGCCATAAGTAGCTAACAAGCTAAACACATAGCAAGAAGAAGCAGAGACGTACTGAGGGTGAATGAGGAAACAAGTGAAATAGTAGAAAACCAACTGGGAAAAATCACCAGAACAAAGGCTGGCTCTTTAAAAAGAGACCAAAGTTTAAGATTTTTCTATGATCCGTATCCCCAGACTAAAGACGGCATTTCCTGTCCCATCAGAGAAATCTCTAGCAGGAAATGCAAAGGGTGAGATTTAGCCTTGCCATAGAGGCAGGAAAAGAAATGGAAAAGAAATGCAAGAAAGCAAAATGGCTGTCTACCAATAGCTGTGAAAAGAAGAGAAGTGAAAAGCAAAGGAGAAAAGGAAAGATATAAGCATCTGAGTGCAGAGTTCCAAAGAATAGCAAGAAGAGATAAGAAAGCCTTCCCAGCGATCAATGCAAAGAAATAGAGGAAAACAACAGAATAGGAAAGACTAGAGATNTTTTTTTTTTTTTTTGGCTCGGCCAGTTTTTCAGTGAGTGCAAATTAGGCAGAGGTGCAGGGCAGTTGATCCCCTGGGGCCACCCTAAACCAGTGGGAATCCAAGTCTAAATGCCCCCATCTCCACACTCACTGTCCGGCCAGAGACCTAAGGGCTAGTGATG
This sequence comes from Neotragus moschatus, assembly GCA_006410615.1. NCBI lineage: Eukaryota > Metazoa > Chordata > Mammalia > Artiodactyla > Bovidae > Neotragus > Neotragus moschatus. The sequence goes on from SJYA01002979.1 coordinate 234,814, forward strand.
AGAATAAGGTAAATCGTTGGCCACCAAAGGGGTAAGGTGACTGTGTCTGCTGGTCTTGCACAGGTCAGAATGAGAACAAGGTGGATTCACTAACATGGTGAACAGTTACAGTTGACCCAAGCTCCGGTTCTAGAGAAAACAGACGGCTTCTCTCTGCATCCAGCCTGCCCCTTCCCCAGTAGAAAGAGCAAATGGTGTCTGAAGACACAATACCAGGGAGAAAGTGAACACCAGGCAGCCAGCAGCTCTCCACCTGCAGCAGGAGCTGAGCGTGTGCAGAGGGTCTAGTGGGGGCCGCCCACTGGGGAGGAGGGATGCTCAGGAGGGGAAGGGGTGGCAGCTGGCACGAGGGAGGCAGGGGTCTTCAAAGCAGGAAGAAGTCCATGTCTTTTCTCAGAGTCATCGCCCTTCTTTAAGTCACGTGTGCTGTAGTCACAGAGCAGGAACCGGTGGGGGGCGCACAGCCCTTCCAGGCTCCTCCTTGCCCACCCAGGAAGAGTCTCCAGTTGCCAGATGGCTTCTGTGGTCTTCAGGGAGGCTGACAGGACCCTGGGAACAAAGAGCAGAGAACTGGAAGGAGGAGAGACTTCCAACAGCGGGGAGAATGACCCATGGAAATGTGTAGACACACAAACATTTGGGGTAGGAAGGTGTGAGCTCTCCCAGTGATTCTAGAGGGAACAGGGAAAGGGGGAGAGAGTGTAGGNAGATGGCTTCTGTGGTCTTCAGGGAGGCTGACAGGACCCTGGGAACAAAGAGCAGAGAACTGGAAGGAGGAGAGACTTCCAACAGCGGGGAGAATGACCCATGGAAATGTGTAGACACACAAACATTTGGGGTAGGAAGGTGTGAGCTCTCCCAGTGATTCTAGAGGGAACAGGGAAAGGGGGAGAGAGTGTAGGGACTCAGGTGCATGTGGGTGGAGGCTGAAGGGTGACAGGGATGGGGAGAGGGTTGTTGTTTTTTTTTTTGAGTGGGAGAGGGTATTTTTAAGTTGCTTTGCAGGACTTTCAAAAAACATGCCCGCTGCTCCTCCCCTTCTGTTAGACTCATGGATTTCTGCAAGACCATTGATTTCAATTCTCATGCTTCTTTGAATCAACTTTTCTCAAAGATGGAGTCACCCAAGGTTTTGGCTACAGTGTGAAGATGGACTTGGTCCCTTCTGTCAGTGAAGGTATGCACTGGCCAGGCTGGGGGAAGACCTGGCCACCCCTGCCCTTAACCATCTTCTTATTCTTTCATCACAGATATCTGTGAGAGGTAATGTGAAATGGTCACTACCAAATTATTGGCAGGATAATAACGTTCAGTAATTAATACACACATGATTTGGTAAGGCACTGTAGCGTGAACAGTCATCTTCAGGAACTGCAGCTGTTGCTCATAATAGCAACTAACTGTAACCCCATGGGCTCCTTTGTCACACTTGTAGAGAAAAATAAAGTGGCCCAGTAAAGCAGCCCAATCTGTGGCTGGGTTTTAGTACTGAGTGATGCTTAGCACCAGCTGGGGAGGCTTGGAGCCTTAAGAAAAATGAGACTTGCCTACCAAACCTCCCATTTCTAATCTGAAGTGAGTTCTAAAACTGTCACCATCAGGACTTCCCTGGTAGTCCAGTGGCTAAGACTTCACGCTTCTAATGAAGGGATCCAGGCTTGATCCCAGATCAGGGAACAAGATCCCACATGCTGTAACTAAGATTCAGTGCAGCGAAACAAATATATAAGCACTTAAAGATGTCACCATATAGAAAGCCAGCTGTGGGAGGCCGGCGCAACGCCTTGTGCCTGTCAGATCACATCTCCCGTCCTGATGAGTGGAGAATCTCATAACTGAGGATTTTGAGCCATGTGAGCTCTAAGGGTCTCTCCGGGACAAAGTTCTGGGTCTGTTTTCCACTTTTCTAAAGCAAGTGTCTGTTACAGTTGTGGACCCCACATTCTTTACTACTGATGGCAAAGCAGTCGGAAGGATGACCGTGGTGAATGTGTGCTCTCCAGTACAGCAGGGTTTGAAAGTTCAAGTTTGCCTTGCAGAGGAAGTGGACCTCCCATTTCCTCTCTTCTGGCACATCACCCACCCTGAAGTTCTGGGAGCTGGGCCTGGAATGACTCTCATTGAATGTTCTCTGTAATTTATTTCATGTAAACTTTCTTTTCACTCAGCAAGAGGGACCGAGGTCCCTGTTTCATTCAGTTCAGTCGCTCAGTCATGTCCGACTCTTTGCAATCTCATGGACTGCAGCACGCCAGGCCTCCCTGTCCTTCACCCTCTCCTGGGGCTTGCTCAAACTCAAGTCCATCTAGTTCGTGATGCCATCCAACCATCTCATCCTCTGTTGTCCACTTCTCCTCCTGCCTTCAGTCTTTCACAGTATCAGGATCTTTTCCAGTGAGTCAGATCTTTGTATCAGGTGCCCAAAGTATTGGTGTTTCAGCTTCAGCATCAGTTCTTCCAATGAATATTCAGGGTTGATTTCCTTTAGGATGGACTGGTTGGATCTCCTTGCGGTCCAAGGGACTCTCAAGAGTTTTCTCCAATACCACAGTTCAAAAGCATAAATTCTTCGGCACTCAGCTTTCTTCACAGTCCAACTCTAACATCCATACATGACCACTGGAAAAACCATAGCTTTGAATAAATGGACTTTTGTCAGGACAGTAATGTCTCTGCTCCCCTTTTTAATATGCTGTCCAGGTTGGTCATAGCTTTTTTCCAAGGAACAAGTGTCTTTTAATTTCATGGGTACAGTCATCATCTGCAGCGATTTTGGAGCCCAGAAAAGTAAAGTCTCTCATTGTTTCCATTGTTTCCCCATCTATTTGCAGTGAAGAGATGGGATCAGATGCCATGATCTTAGTTTTCTGAATGTTGAGTTTTAACCCAGCTTTGTTGCTCTCCTCTTTCACTTTCATCAAGAAGCTCTTTAGCTCCTCTTCACTTTCTGCCAAAAGAGTGGTGCCATCTGCATATCTGAGGTTATTGATATTTGTCCCGGCAATCTTGATTCCAGCTTGTGCTTCATCCAGCTCGGTATTTCACAGGATGTAATCTGCATATAAGTTAAATAAACACGATGACAACATAAAGCCTTAATGTACTTCTTTCCCAGTTTGGAACCAGTCTGTTGTTCCATGTCCAGTTCTAAATGTTGCTTCTTGACCTGCATACAGATTTCTCAGGAGGCAGGTGGTCTGGTATTCCCATGTCTTAAAGAATTTTCCGCAGGTTATTGTGATCCACACAGTCAAAGGCTTTGGCATAGTCAATAAAGCAGAAGTAGATGTTTTCTGGAACTCTTGCATTTTCAATGATCCAGTGAATGTTGGCAGTTTGATCTCTGGTTCCTCTGCCTTTTCTAAATCCAGCTTGAACGTCTGGGTGGTCATGGTTCATGTACTGTTGAAGCCTGGCTTGGAGAATTTGAGCATTACTTTGCTAGCGTGTGCGATTGTGCAGTAGTTTGAATATTCTTTGGCATTGTCTTTCTTTGGGATTGGAATAAAAACTGACCTTTTCCAGTTCTGTGGCCACTGCTGAGTTTTCCAAATTTGCTGGCATATTGAGTGCAGCACTTTCACAGCATCATCTTTTAGGATTTGAAATAGCTCAGCTGGAATTCCATCACCTCCACTAGCTTTGTTTGTAGTGATGCTTCCTAAGGGCCACTTGACTTCACATTCCTGGATGTCTGACTCTAAGTGAGGGATCACACAACTGTGGTTATCTGGGTCATGAAGATCTTTTTTGTATAGCTCTTCTGTGTATTCTTTCCACCTCTTCTTAATATCTTCAGCTTCTCTTAGGTCCACACCATTTCTGTCCTTTATGGGCCCATCTTTGCATGAAATGTTCCCTTGGTCTCTCTAAATTTCTTGAAGAGATCTCTAGACTTTCCCATTCTATTGTTTTCCTCTGTTTCTTTGCACTGATTGCTGAGGAGAGCATTCTCATCTCCCCTTGCTATTCTTTGGAACTCTACATCCAAATGGGTGTATCTTTCCTTTTCTCTTTTGCCTTTAGTTTCTCTTCTTCTCGCAGCTATTTGTAAGGCTTCCTCAGACAGCCATTTTGCCTTTTTGCATTTCTTTTTCTCGGGGCAATTCCATCCTTCCGTCTTCACATTTAATTCCCAGTGGTCCTCCCTCAGGGAAGCATTGCTTTCCCCAAGCGGTGATCAAGGGAGGAGAAGCTGCCCCATCTCTTCCCACTCTGTCTCCAGGGCAATGATTGAGCCTCCTTTGCTGCTGCTACTGCTAAGTCACTTCAGTCGTGTCCGACTCTGTGCGACCCCATAGACGGCAGCCCACCAGGCTCCGCCGTCCCTGGGATTCTCCAGGCAAGAACACTGGAGTGGGTTGCCATTTCCTTCTCCAATGCATGAAAGTGAGAAGTGAAAGTGAAGTCACTCAGTCGTGCCTGACTCTTAGTGACCCCATGGATTGCAGCCTACCAGGCTCCTCTGTCCATGGGACTTTCCAGGCAAGAGTACTAGAGTGGGTTACCATTGCCTTCTCCGGAGCCTCCTTTGGAGTCTGTCAAACCAAAGGAAGCAGCGTCTCTTTACTCAAAGGCTAAAATAATATGAAGACCCCTCACATTACTAATATTTCTGAAACACTGAGAGATGAGTCTGATGTTCCTTCTCTATGACCATAGTTTTGCCTTCCAAAGTTTACTTTTCAGGGGAAAAAAAAACTTCAGCAAGGCATTAAAAACCCACGGACATCATCTGTGTTCCCTGCAGTGGAATCAAAACTATGTAGGAGCTTAAAAATAACCCTGCCTTTTCCAGGTAGCTCCTCACTCGATATTAAGTGCCCTCCTCCCCAATGCAAGTGTTCATGATGCTAAATTAGCTGTCAACAAGCACTTTAAAATAGTATAATTTATGCTAATTCAGAAATACTCCTGTTCCCAAACTGATGATTTTTAACCTCCCAAATTGCTGTGCTTTTGCATCAGCAACAGAGGAGTCGCTGTGGGCAGGCGTCTCTCTGAGTGACTTCTGAATTCCTGGTCCTTCCCACATGTGGTTTTCAGGGATGCCCACGCCGCGCCCTCTGGCTGTGCTCTGCTGAGATTCTGGGAGAAGAAAGGACGCCTCCACCGCCGACCTGTGCTGAGTGCCATCCCTTAAGGCCGGGGCCACGTGCCACGTGCCACGGGTCATCTGCTCCTGCCAGAGCCACCATTGTGGGATGGAGGGCTCAGGTTGGCGTGCTGGCCCCTGCTGGGGGCGCACATTTCTCCCCACTCACGCCTCCCTACAAAATGCATCACAAACTCTGATGGTGAGTGGCAGGGGAGGGTGTAATTTCCTCGACTCTGTCTCGTCACAGCAAAAATTTGAAGCGACGGACCAGCTTTACAGCTCTCAGATGGACCAGTGTTACAGCTCAGTTTTATTTGGAAAATAAAGGAAAATACCTCCTTGAGACTTGAGGGCATGACGACCTAAAAGACGCGAAGAGAAGAGAGAGCGAGACAGAGACCCCCGGCCCTTGGCCCCTCTTTTATGTTTTTTCCTCCCCGGGGCCTGCCCTGTGTAAACTGGGCTAGTCAGGAGAGCTTTTGCTCTACCTGAGGTCCTCACGCTGGTCCTCAGACCTTCCTTTGTTCTATGTCCGTGGGCTTTTCCCTTGCTTGTCTTTTGGCTACTGCCATTCTGGACTCCTGTCTCCTATTCTAACCCCCTAACGGTGAGGACACCCCCAAAGTCTGTGTGAAAGGCCTCTCTGCTCATCCTGGCCGGGTCCTCACCACATGTCCTTCAACAAACTGAGCTGCTTGTGGGTGTCCTTCAAACACGCAAGGCCCACTGCTGCTGTGGGGGCAGCTTGCTTTCACTGAGGTGTAGCCATGACGAGGCTTCATCTAATGGAGTAAAGTTTAGCAGACCCCGTAGCCACACCTTCTTCCTTTGAGGGAGAGTCCCATCTGCCCCTTTCTTGCCCTCGTCTCCCCATCCTATGACCCCCCCCTCCCCAGCATGGATGCCCATCTTGCTGTGGCCCCAGTCATGCCCTAAAGGCAGAATTGTTTAGGAAAAAAGGGAAGGAAAGAAAAGAAGCTTGATTTTTCGGAGCATGACATCTCCGAGAAAGTCCTCACAGAGGAATCAAATGCGTCCGGAGTCACCCATGATGAGAAGCAAGTCCACTTGTGGAGACGTGGAGGGGACCCCACAACTGGATGCCGCCCAGATCCCCAATCTCCCTGAGCCACCTCCTCCCTGCTGGTCTTCCAGCTGTTCCTTCACAGTGGGGGCTCCCCCTCGTGTCCGGGACGTAGCAATTACTGCTCCTCCCCACTCCTGACTCTCCTGCAAGTCTGTCCGAGTCTACTCATTCTCTGGGCGTCCCCCAGCGTCTGTGTGAAAGGCCCCTCTGCTCTGCCCTCTCCTGCCCAGTGCTCACCACTTGTCCTTCAACAGACTGAGTCCTACTTGGCTGCAGTCTCACCCATCCCCTAACCAGACTCTGAGATCCATGAGGACAGGACTGGGTGTCTCCTAGAGCACTGGGCAAAGTACCTGCCATGGAGGTGTAGAGATGCTCAAAATGTTTTATAAAATGGCACAGCCAGTTACAAGAAAAGATAGAGAACCGATGAAATTCAGCCCTCCCCAGTACTGAAAATGTGCTGTGCTCAGTCATTTCGTCGTGTCTGACTTTGACATTATGGATTATAACCCACCAGGCTCCTCTGCCAATGGAATTCTCCAGGCAAGAATGCTGGAGTGGGTTGCCGTTTCCTCCTCCAGGGGATCTTCCCCACCCGGGGATTGAACTGGCATCTCCTGCATCGGCAGGCAGATTCTTTTTAGCACTGAGCCACCTGGGAAGCCCTATATTGAAAACAACTGTTAAGTATTAGCAACGGCTAAACAGATGGCCCCGGAGAAGGCAATGGCAACTCACTGCAGTACTCTTGCCTGGAAAATTCCATGGATGGAGGAGCCTGGTAGGTTGCAGTCCATGGGGTCGCAAAGAGTTGGACATGACTGAGCCACTTCACTTTCACTTTTCACTTTCATGCATTGGAGAAGGAAATGGCAATCCTCTCCAGTGTTCTTGCCTGGAGAATCCAGGGGCGGCAGAGCCTGGTGGGCTGCCGTCTATGGGGTCACACAGAGTCAGACAGGACTGAAGCAATTAGCAGCAGCAGCAGCAAACAGGTGGCCCCAAGTGTTCAGAACCAAAGGAGACAGGGAGGTAAAGAAATGCTGCTATGGAGCCAGAAGGAATGAGATCACTTCCCAGGATGGGAAGGGCTCCAGGACAGCTGGAGGGTGGCAGGATGAATTTTGGACTCTTCAAATCTTGCAAAGGAGTCAAGAGAAGAGAAGGGCAAGAGAGCAGGACTGCTACATGAGGCTGTCTCCAGGACTGGCCAGTGCCTGAGCTGATCTTAGAGGAGAAAGTGGGGCATCCTGCCATTGGTGAGAGGCTGCAACTCAACTGCAGGGGGCAGGGGGTAGCCCGGATGACAACGGCATGGAATGAGGTGAAAGGCACCCTGAACCCCTGCTGGGTCACATGGGACGGTCATAGCAACAGACTCACAATAATTTAGCAGAGAAAATAGTTCTGACTATTTAAATTCTTGGTCACGCAAAGTAGCCTCCTACACATGAAACAGTAATGGAGGGTGAAAGACAGCCAAAGAGGAGAGGAGAGAGACAGACAGACAGAGACAGAGACAGGGACTGGGACAGGGAGATTAAAAACAGAGTAAAAGGAATATATCACTGCATCGAGAGAGGCAAGCTATGCCCTGGAAACTCCTTCTAGAAGGAATGGCTCTAGAAGACACTTAACACAGAGGTCAGTTTTTCCTTGACTAGTTCTGTAGCCCAACTTTGATTTAAAAGGCAAAAATAAAAAATAAAAAAAAACTATGTCTTCCTAGTTTGAGAAGTTCATTTTTTAAAAAATACACTTACATAATTAGGAAATTTCTGTAACATGCGTAAAATGCGTCCACTTTTCCTTTCCTGTTAGATTTGCCATGCACCCAGCCCTCTGGAGCTCAGGGTGGAATTCCTGGCAACTGGGGGCGGGGGCAGGGTGAGGACATGGGGGAGGGCCCTGGATGGGGTGTGCAGTCCAGGGATTGTCCAGGGAGACTTTGTGGGGGAATTCATGGTGCAGGGCAAGAACTAGAACCCAGATGCTGTTCTAGAATAAAAGCAACCATTTCCATAGGGCCAGGAACTGGTTCTATAAATTTCAGCTATAGCTTTTGCTATGTGAAATGCTGACTATTCAAAAACTCCCTGAGGCCAGGGGCTGGCCCCTCACAGGTGGGTGTGTCCTTGTAATCCTTTTAGGATGCTGGTGAATAGCCAGTTTCTAACATACGCAGTGGAGGATGAATATTCATGTTGGTCAAAGAGTAAAAATTCAAGCAGAAAAATAATCCATACTCACGTGTATCTAAAATGTCCTAGGGTGGACTGGATTTTGAAGACAAGTTCAAATAAACTGGGGCACCAGCCGTTGAGCCAGAGGAGGGTCCTCTGAGTCTCCTGGATTCTGTGGCAGCCTCCTGGGAGGCCTGGCTGGAAGGGACAGAGTCACACCCTGTGTTTAAGCCAGGACACATCTGGATAGCATACAGGACTCCAGTGCCTTCTTTGTTTCTTACCATCTAAGCTTCAGAGAAACCTGGGAAGTCTGACGCCTCTCAAGTGAAATGGCACATCCCAGGAAATGAAGCCCTCTCTCACATTAGACACTGAGGTTAAAAGGAGAGGTTAACGAGGCTTAGCCAGGGGGCCCTGGGGTTGGGTTGAGGGAGTTGCAGCCTGAGCCGGGCTCAGCTCTGCTCTGTAAGGACGCACAGACAGAGGGTGCTGGGACGTGAGTGCTTTCTGGGCTCTGGGTCCCAGAGAATTAAACAGAGATGAGGAGCAGTGTTTGAGGAAGACGCGCGCGTGTGTAAACCTGGGTCACAACGCTCTTTAAGAAGGCAGTGCTACAGACTGGCCCTCGTCATCTCCCCCTACAAGGATTAAGTCAGGTAGATGCTGCTGCAGCTGCGGACCGTCAACACTTCCTGAAAAGAGTTCAGGGTGGAGAGCAGAAATGGGGCACTCTGTGCTCTGGAACAAACTGGCAGAAGAAGTCTGCAGATAGCTTTTCGGGAGCCGATTTTATGAGCCCAATTCCTGTATCTCCTCACCTAGAAAAGCACTAAACTCCTTCATGGGGATCCCGCTCCTCGTGACTAGCAGAAGCCTCCGGCAAAGATACGTGCTCGACTGCACGCACTCCGCTGGCCGCCCGCCGCCGTGTCTTTGGAGCAGTCTCTGAAGTGCTATCTGAAGTGTCGTCTCCCAGGCTATAGCTCTCACTCTGCCCCAGATAAAACTTAACTTGCAACCCCAGCTCTCACGACGTGCACTGTCTTGTTTTAAGTCAGCAGCAGCATATAAGCGGTGGCTTTTACATGCTACATCAGGGGATAATAACCGAGTAGGTCAGACACTGAGGCTTTTTAAACGACAGTTTATTTTTTGTTGTCAATGATTAACTCTTGAGCCTACTAGAAGAATATCATGATTATAGTCAATAAAAAAATATAGATGATAGAATAAAATATTAGGTTATACAAAGTTAGTTCCTTTTTTTTTTTTGAATCATTGTCCAGGAACATTTTAGGGCTTGCGCTTTGGGGGGAAAAAAAAAAACAACAAGAAAATTTAATTTGTGTTTCTTTTTTACACTTCCCTCAGTTACAAGTTAAGAACACATATTGAGAATCATTTGCGGGTGCCTAGGACAATAAACAGAAGGACCACAAAAATTAAAACAAGTTCTAAAGACCCTCATATATACAAACTTCTGTACAGAAGGAGCACAAGAAGAATCCACCCAATTAAAACCCTTGCCTGTGGTCTACATATCCTTTTTGTAAAAAGAGAGAAAACGGATCTTCCTACACTCATACTTATTTTTTCCACTTGATCCAGTATTTTTAATGGTGTCTCCACTCCATAAATTAGTAAGTGTTCAGTAGCAGAGAAGTATCCTATTTTAAATTATACCGAGGGAAATCAGGGACTTCCCGGAAAGGGCTGACCATAGTTGTCTGACGGAGACTGAAGGAGCCCTCGGCCCACAGAAAGTCACGCCACCAGGTGCGGGCAGGAGCATTCCGTGAGACATCCTGGGAGGGGCACCGGGGGTCTGGTGGGGAGCCTATCACTTGTCTCCTGACAGCACCCAGTCCTGACCTCTCCTTCCTGTGCTCTGCTCAGGTCACCTGGGCTCTTTGCTAATGTGGCATCTGGCACAAACAGTGAGGGCTTTGGGGCAAGACTCAGGCTCTTTCAAGATGGACACACTCATACGCTGATAAACACAGCTGCGTGTCCCGGCCGCACCCGCCTCCTTACTCCCTGATGCTAACGCCTGCTCACCCTGTGGCTGGAGACAAAATCCTGTTAGGCAAAAGCAATTGCACTAAAGGTCATACATCACAGGCCCATGAGGTAAACGCCAGACGTGGGCGGAGAGGCGAGCGAGGGGAAGGATGCCAGCGCGCCCTTCGGAGGAGGCCGCGGCTTCACTGCACGATCCCCGAGTCCACCGAGTTCTGCTTGCGCGTCGTCTTGGGAGGGGGCGGCGGCGGGGTCTTGCTGGGCAGAGGAGGAGGCAGATGCTGGAAGACAGAAAACGAGGGGACGGCTCACTGCTGATGCTCTCGCAGGAGAGACCCGGTCTCCGCGAGCTTCTGATCTGGTAGGGGGCGAGGGAGTGGACAAGGGAAGGTTGACCTGCAGCCCTGGGTGGGAACGTCCTCTCCCTGCGACATGGGGCTGGCAGGTCACCACTCTCGGGACCAGGCTGCTGGTGGCCACAGGCCTTTCCAGCGTCTCTGATGAACCACTGTTCACAAAGCACATACATCAGACGTCTGAACAGCCTCTGAGAAGCATAGCCACTGCGCTTTGGGTGGTGGTTTTCATCGCGATGCTTGCATGTTCTGTTGTGTCTGACTCTTTACAACCCCATGGACTGTAGCCCACTGGGCTCCACTGTCCATGGGATTTCCCCAGCAAGAATACTGGAGTGGGCTGCCGTTTCCTCCTCCAGGGAATCTTCCCCACCCAGGGATCGAACCCGTGTCTCTAGCATCTCCTGCGAGATCTTCAGTTGTGGCATCTGAACTCTTAGTGGCAGGATGTGGGGTCTAGTTGCTAAGACCATGGACAGAACCCAGGCCCTGAACTGCAGGCGGAGTCTTTACCACTGAGCCACCTAGGATGGTTCTAAATCCATGTGCTCTTGATCGAGGGGCACCTGGAAATGGACTGGTTTCAGAACTGGGCAGTTGAAATGGTCAAGAACAAGGGAAGGAGGACAATGTAGGACCCAGGGCCACCCAAGCAGCCTGGACACGTCACAGCTGAGCCTCCCTGGGAAGAGGACCCACAGGTCCTTCCTCACGTCCCTTGAAGATGCTCAGGGACAAACGAGTCCTCGGAGGTGCTCTCCAGGGCTGGGCCAGAGGCCTGCCGTGCTCTCGGAAATGGAAAGGCCACCCAAGAGAGAGTCAGCTGGGCCACACTGGCCCCTGTGGCCACCATCCCCCTGACCTGTTGACAAAACAGTCTCTCTCCCATAGTCTCTTCTGCATTGGCAAAGAATGGGGATGAGCAAGGTTGAGGGGATGTTTAAACTCTTCCTGGAGGAAGCACAGTTTGTCAAGAAATGGCTGCAGCTGCCTTCCAATGCTACAGACGAACATTTGCAAAGCAGAACCAGAGACGCAGATGTGGAGAAACGATGTATAAACCCCAGGAAGGGCAGAGGGGGTGGGATGAACTGGAAGACTGGGAGTGACACATAGACACTCCTGCATGTAAAACAGGTAACTAACGAGAAGGACAGGGAAGACTGGTGTGCTGCAGTCCACGGGGCTGCAAAGAATCAGACACAACTGAGTGACTGAACAACAACCATGAGAACCTAACGAACAGCACGGGGAGGTCTGTGATGACCTGAAAGGGAGGGAAATCCAACAAAGAGAGGATGTATGCGCCTGTATAGCTGATTCACTTTGCTATATAAGATAAACCAACACAACCTGAGAGTCTCTTGGACTGCAAGGAGATCCAACCAGTCCACCTTAAAGGAGATCAATCCTGAGTGTTCATTGGAAGGGCTGATGTTGAACTGAAACTGCAATACTTGGCCACCTGAGGTGAAAAGCTGACTCATTTGAAAAGACACTGATGCTGGGAAAGATTGAGGGCAGGAGGAGAAGGGGATGACAGAGGAGGAAATGGTTGGATGGCATCACTNTAGCAGAAGCCTCCGGCAAAGATACGTGCTCGACTGCACGCACTCCGCTGGCCGCCCGCCGCCGTGTCTTTGGAGCAGTCTCTGAAGTGCTATCTGAAGTGTCGTCTCCCAGGCTATAGCTCTCACTCTGCCCCAGATAAAACTTAACTTGCAACCCCAGCTCTCACGACGTGCACTGTCTTGTTTTAAGTCAGCAGCAGCATATAAGCGGTGGCTTTTACATGCTACATCAGGGGATAATAACCGAGTAGGTCAGACACTGAGGCTTTTTAAACGACAGTTTATTTTTTGTTGTCAATGATTAACTCTTGAGCCTACTAGAAGAATATCATGATTATAGTCAATAAAAAAATATAGATGATAGAATAAAATATTAGGTTATACAAAGTTAGTTCCTTTTTTTTTTTTGAATCATTGTCCAGGAACATTTTAGGGCTTGCGCTTTGGGGGGAAAAAAAAAAACAACAAGAAAATTTAATTTGTGTTTCTTTTTTACACTTCCCTCAGTTACAAGTTAAGAACACATATTGAGAATCATTTGCGGGTGCCTAGGACAATAAACAGAAGGACCACAAAAATTAAAACAAGTTCTAAAGACCCTCATATATACAAACTTCTGTACAGAAGGAGCACAAGAAGAATCCACCCAATTAAAACCCTTGCCTGTGGTCTACATATCCTTTTTGTAAAAAGAGAGAAAACGGATCTTCCTACACTCATACTTATTTTTTCCACTTGATCCAGTATTTTTAATGGTGTCTCCACTCCATAAATTAGTAAGTGTTCAGTAGCAGAGAAGTATCCTATTTTAAATTATACCGAGGGAAATCAGGGACTTCCCGGAAAGGGCTGACCATAGTTGTCTGACGGAGACTGAAGGAGCCCTCGGCCCACAGAAAGTCACGCCACCAGGTGCGGGCAGGAGCATTCCGTGAGACATCCTGGGAGGGGCACCGGGGGTCTGGTGGGGAGCCTATCACTTGTCTCCTGACAGCACCCAGTCCTGACCTCTCCTTCCTGTGCTCTGCTCAGGTCACCTGGGCTCTTTGCTAATGTGGCATCTGGCACAAACAGTGAGGGCTTTGGGGCAAGACTCAGGCTCTTTCAAGATGGACACACTCATACGCTGATAAACACAGCTGCGTGTCCCGGCCGCACCCGCCTCCTTACTCCCTGATGCTAACGCCTGCTCACCCTGTGGCTGGAGACAAAATCCTGTTAGGCAAAAGCAATTGCACTAAAGGTCATACATCACAGGCCCATGAGGTAAACGCCAGACGTGGGCGGAGAGGCGAGCGAGGGGAAGGATGCCAGCGCGCCCTTCGGAGGAGGCCGCGGCTTCACTGCACGATCCCCGAGTCCACCGAGTTCTGCTTGCGCGTCGTCTTGGGAGGGGGCGGCGGCGGGGTCTTGCTGGGCAGAGGAGGAGGCAGATGCTGGAAGACAGAAAACGAGGGGACGGCTCACTGCTGATGCTCTCGCAGGAGAGACCCGGTCTCCGCGAGCTTCTGATCTGGTAGGGGGCGAGGGAGTGGACAAGGGAAGGTTGACCTGCAGCCCTGGGTGGGAACGTCCTCTCCCTGCGACATGGGGCTGGCAGGTCACCACTCTCGGGACCAGGCTGCTGGTGGCCACAGGCCTTTCCAGCGTCTCTGATGAACCACTGTTCACAAAGCACATACATCAGACGTCTGAACAGCCTCTGAGAAGCATAGCCACTGCGCTTTGGGTGGTGGTTTTCATCGCGATGCTTGCATGTTCTGTTGTGTCTGACTCTTTACAACCCCATGGACTGTAGCCCACTGGGCTCCACTGTCCATGGGATTTCCCCAGCAAGAATACTGGAGTGGGCTGCCGTTTCCTCCTCCAGGGAATCTTCCCCACCCAGGGATCGAACCCGTGTCTCTAGCATCTCCTGCGAGATCTTCAGTTGTGGCATCTGAACTCTTAGTGGCAGGATGTGGGGTCTAGTTGCTAAGACCATGGACAGAACCCAGGCCCTGAACTGCAGGCGGAGTCTTTACCACTGAGCCACCTAGGATGGTTCTAAATCCATGTGCTCTTGATCGAGGGGCACCTGGAAATGGACTGGTTTCAGAACTGGGCAGTTGAAATGGTCAAGAACAAGGGAAGGAGGACAATGTAGGACCCAGGGCCACCCAAGCAGCCTGGACACGTCACAGCTGAGCCTCCCTGGGAAGAGGACCCACAGGTCCTTCCTCACGTCCCTTGAAGATGCTCAGGGACAAACGAGTCCTCGGAGGTGCTCTCCAGGGCTGGGCCAGAGGCCTGCCGTGCTCTCGGAAATGGAAAGGCCACCCAAGAGAGAGTCAGCTGGGCCACACTGGCCCCTGTGGCCACCATCCCCCTGACCTGTTGACAAAACAGTCTCTCTCCCATAGTCTCTTCTGCATTGGCAAAGAATGGGGATGAGCAAGGTTGAGGGGATGTTTAAACTCTTCCTGGAGGAAGCACAGTTTGTCAAGAAATGGCTGCAGCTGCCTTCCAATGCTACAGACGAACATTTGCAAAGCAGAACCAGAGACGCAGATGTGGAGAAACGATGTATAAACCCCAGGAAGGGCAGAGGGGGTGGGATGAACTGGAAGACTGGGAGTGACACATAGACACTCCTGCATGTAAAACAGGTAACTAACGAGAAGGACAGGGAAGACTGGTGTGCTGCAGTCCACGGGGCTGCAAAGAATCAGACACAACTGAGTGACTGAACAACAACCATGAGAACCTAACGAACAGCACGGGGAGGTCTGTGATGACCTGAAAGGGAGGGAAATCCAACAAAGAGAGGATGTATGCGCCTGTATAGCTGATTCACTTTGCTATATAAGATAAACCAACACAACCTGAGAGTCTCTTGGACTGCAAGGAGATCCAACCAGTCCACCTTAAAGGAGATCAATCCTGAGTGTTCATTGGAAGGGCTGATGTTGAACTGAAACTGCAATACTTGGCCACCTGAGGTGAAAAGCTGACTCATTTGAAAAGACACTGATGCTGGGAAAGATTGAGGGCAGGAGGAGAAGGGGATGACAGAGGAGGAAATGGTTGGATGGCATCACTGACTCAATGGACATGGGTTTGGGTAAACTCCAGGAGTTGGCGATGGACAGGGAGGCCTGGCGTGTTGCGGTTCATGGGGTCGCAAAGAGTCAGACATGACTGAGCAACTGAACTGAACACAACATTATAAAGTCAATATATTCCAATGAAAAATTTTTTTTAATTTTTTTTTTTACAGAAACAGGTGGCTGGCTGGATATACCCCATAGTTTGCCTTTCAGTCTCAAGAATGAATTTACAACTGCAATGGTGAGAGGAGACACTGAATGGACCTGCCAGAGTGTGAATGACCAAGAGCAGCTCGTGCCCTGCTCTGGGCGGGCATGTGCCATGCACGAGAGGTCACGTGCTGACCGCCGAGGTGAAAGAATGAGTGAGTGAGCAAATGAATGCACGAGTGAGTGAGCAGAGGAAGGAAGACACCGGCCAGGATAAGCGGGCACGAGCCACGCAGAGCGCTGTCCTCTGCGGGTGAGAGCGCGCGGGCCACAGCCTCTCAGGGCAGGCGCACGTCCAGCTCAGCGTGAGAAAAGAAGCTTCAGGAGCAGGACGGTGACAAAGCAGCGTCTAACTCATCACCCAAGATCCTCCTGATTCACAGATGTATAAATACTACAGTGACCCAGGACTTAACAGAGAGAAGAGAGTCAAGGTGGAAAACAACTGATATAATGATTTTTAGACTTTGTAACAAGAAGTAAAAGGACAGTCATCAAGTCCTGTCTGACTCTTTACGACCCCCTGGACTGTAGGCCACCAGGCTCCTCTGTCCAGGGGATTTCCCAGGCAAGAACTCTGCAGTGGGTGGCCATCTCCTTCTCCAGGGGATCTTTCCCATCCAGACGTGGTAAGAATGGTCAAAAGAGGGAGCTCCCTGGTGGCCCAGTGGCTAAGATTCCTTGCTCTCCATGCAAGGGGCCCAGGTTCTATCCATGGTCTAGCAACTAGACCCCACATCCTGCAGCCACAACTAAAGATCCTGTGTGCTGCAACTAAGAACCGGCACAGCCGAATAAATAAATGACGATTAAAAAAAAAAATGACAAAAAGAGAAAAAGAATGGTCAAAAGAAACGCCGATTTCCAGGTTTGATGAGACGGTTGCTTGTTTACGTGTGGAAGCAGACGGTACGGGCAAGTGTGAGCCATTTTTAAAGAAAGGACGATTTAAAGTGGCCACAGCTAGACAGTTGTCTCCAAGCCTGAGGGTGAGAGTGACAGGGGGCTGTGGACCAGCCCAAGAGTGGGCGAGCGATCGTGACCCTGCAGCAGGTCTCAGGGCCTGCCAGGGAGGCACCCCCGTAAACCGGGTGATGACACCCCGGCCTACAGGCCTGCGTCCTGAAGGCCCACTCATGCTGCAGGTGAGTCAGATAGGAGACCAAGAGCAAGGAGACTCGGGTGATTAATATCGCGGCATTCACAGCGCCTTTACACGTGGAGCCAAAGCTGGTGTGTGTTTGCCCTTCCACTAGGAGCCGTGGTGGCTTCCCAGGTGGCTCAGTAGTAAAGAACCTGCCTGCCAATGCAGAAGACACGGGTTTGATCCCTGGATGGAGAAGGTTCCCTGGAGAAGCCAATGGCTACCCACTCCAGCGTTCTTGCCTGGGAAACCCCATGGATGGAGGAGCCTGGCGGGCTACAGTCCATGCGGTCGCAAAAGGGTCGGACATGACTTAGCGACTAAACAAAAACACGCAATGCAGCAACTGAGATCATCAAATGTTTCCCCTGAATTGATCTGTAACAAAAATGGATTTGCTCTCACTTCCAAGTTCAGAGTTTTCAGTGTCGGGAGACCCGGAGGACATTCTAGTCTTGCTTTTCCAGTAAAATACAGGTATGAAAAGCGAGGGAATCACTTAACTCCACTGTTAGGAAAACAATACCCCAACCAATCAACGTGCTCACTCGGCTCCCTGGGTCCCCTTTCATTCTAACCTGTAGTTAAAATTTGTGGGAAGGGTCAGGCTTACGCTTCTTCAATGGTTGCTACCAACCATTCCAGCTGCCTGGCCCCTTCCAGGGCTGGTCCCCCATCGTGGAATCTTGAGGGACAGCGAGCTGATTCGAAAGTCCCTTGGAAGGACAACCCATTCCTTCAGCATTGAAGATGAAGCCCCCTGCTTATCTGGTTTTCTCACACAAAAGCAATAATTAAATAAATACGGTGTTGCGTTGTGGTGGTGAAGTGATCTCAGTCGCTCAGTCGTGTCAGACTCTTTCCGACCCCATGGACTGCAGCCTGCCAGGCTCCTCTGTCCATGGGATTTCCCAAGCAAGAATGCTGGAGTGGGTCACCCTTTCCTTCTCCAGGGGACCTTCCCGACCCAGGGATCGACCCCGAGCCGTTGCGTCTCCTGCGCTGGCAGGCAGATTCTTTACCACTAGCGCCAGCTGGGAAGCCCAAATAAACAGTTAATACATCCCCTCTCTCCTTCACTCCTCTCACAAGAAGAGAGAATAAACTTGCAAGAAACGCGGTGAGAAAGTTTCCATTAAAAAAAAAAGGAGGAGGATATGGGATTTATGTTGTTTTAGAAGGGGAAAAAGAAAGCCCACACCTTACTGCTATGCCAAGGATCTTGGCAATAGAGCCAGCTCATGTCTCCGATGTCTCCGGGAGCTTTGCTGCTGTGTAACCTACTTCACGGAGACTGGGCAATTGCATGAGTCAGGGAGGATGCTTCCCTCTTCAGCCCTCAAGGCTTCCACTTCACTGGGCTGTGAACAGTGTGGCCGGGGGACGGAAGAACCTGGACGCAGACCTCCCAGCACCGTGGGGTCATTTAGGGGCACACACTGACCTCTGCATGTGGCCAGGCCCGCCACCAACAGAGCTGCCCGGGTGACCAGAGCCTTGAGAAGCAGGAGAGAAGGTGGGGACCGCAGAAGAGTGTTTCTAGAGCTTCCAGTGGGTTAAAGTGGCTTTTCCAGAGTTTTAGCTGATATTTGCATCAGTAGGCAGGCCCAGAGGCCCGAGCAGTGAGCACACATCACACCAGATGAATGGCAGCTTCCATGGGGGAACTGGCCTCAGGATTGATACTTAGGAGGGCCCGAGTTGGCTGATCACGCTGGTGACAGTCAGCACCCTGAGTCCAAGTGGGGTGGGGACAGGTCCCAGGGCTAGAGGTGGGGCTAGGAACGGGCAGCCTCGAGGAGCTGGGGTGTGCTCCAGCTGGAGCCAAATCTCATGCTCGGCTACAGTTTCTTCATGTGGTGAGCACCCGTCCCCACCCACACACGGCCAGTGGGAGAGCCAGGCTGCCTGGAAGCAAGCTGGGATCAGGGCTTCTCCAGGGCAAGGGCAGTGTCCAGGAGCACGACGTGTCCCCCGTGGGTGGCATCAGCCAGCTTCTTCAAATGAAAAATGGCTTCATACAAAAAGCTACTTTTCGAAACCAAACTTTCATAAGAACTGCACCTCAAAGGCAATGACCTCCAAGGTCACTAGAGTGGCCTGTGGACCCACTGGCTGGAATTCTGCCCCCTCTGCATGTTTCCTGTGGGGATGACACAGGACCCCCTGGGAGTGTATGTTCCCATGGGGATGACAGAGGACCTCGGGCCACACACATCCGAGTTCTAACCACTGCCGCCTCTTTCCTGGAAATCAAGCCCTGGCTTGCCCAAAGTAAACATGCCAACATCAGGAAGGAAAGAAGAAGAACTCTTGCCTCATGGAGGGAAAGAGAGGACGGACCCACGTTCCTGAGCCCTGACTTACCCTCTGATGAGGAGGAGGGGGTGGGGGCGTTGGCGAGCCCGTCAAGTCCAGGTTCTCGGTCAAGGTCCCGTAGTCCGTGCTGGCGCCTTTGAGAGGCAGAGGGGGCGGAACTTCAGCCACGTCCAGCCCAGCCACGGTCATGCCGTTCAGCTCCAAACCTGGAAAGGGGAAGGATGAGAGCCACACCCTCGTCCCAGCTGGGAGTGACTCGCATCCCCACACGGCTGCTTTGTGCCCTCTCGGGACTGGCAGGGCGATGGCAACCCTTTACCCCCCAGAAATGCCCATCAATGGGCAGCGAAGAGGTTGGGAGGGGGCAGAGGCCAGGGCTGCGTCCCCTGCAAAAAGAGCCACGTCCATCTGGGACCCCTCTGGTCCCTCCTCGACTGCCATGCCTGGGGGCGTCTATACAGCTCGGGGGTCACAAGGACCAGCTCAACCTGGAGTGTTCAGAGTCCACTAGGTCGCTGCCCCAGCCTCCTACAGGGAGCTGCACTCAGCTGAGCCCAACAGCACAGCTCACCACCAGCCTACCTGCCTGTCAAAACTCTCACAGCAGGAAAAGCCACGATCCCACGAAAGGCAAGTATTAGCAGCAGCTGCCGCTGTGACTGCTGCTTTAAATAAGCCAAAGGGAAGCAGTACTGATTTTTTTAAAAGTAAACTGAAAGGAGTTGTTTTCAAAGGGAGGAGTGATCATTAGGACAATATTTTCTCAGCCTTTGTTGAGACTCTAGGAAATCATCTGCCTTTTACGTTAAAGAGAGAAATGGGCATTTTTGTTGCTGGGTGTCCTACCCGATGACGCATCTGATGGAAAGTCGTTCGTCAGGAGCGTGCTCCCTAGGACGAGGAGTGTCAATTGATATGCCTTGCTGTTGAACCGAGGCGCGAGAAGGTGGCCTCTGATGGAATGGTCGCTCTTCTGACTGGCTGGCTGGTTGCTTTTACTCTGGCCTTTATTTAAAATTTGCCACTTTAATCATTTTTAAGGGTACAAATCGCACTCAAGTATCTGAGCCTGTGTGTCCAGGTCTCCAGGGTGAATGTCTAGGGGTGGGCTTGCTGGGGGTTATGGTGACTCTGTGTTTAATTTCAAGGGACCACCAAAGTGTCCTCCACTACAGCGGCAATGTGCCTATTTATTAACTATTTATAAAAAAAAATAATGAAATACTTTTGCATGTACGAAGTGAAGCTAGGACATCCACCTGGAGACTATCTCCCTTCCAGCACCCAGCACGGCCTGCCTCCCTGAGGCTCATCCCCAGGGCAGCACTGACTCCCGACCAGACAGACTGTCTCGGGAGTGGCCGCCGCTCCCCTTGCAGCAAGAAGAAAGCAGGAGCTGAGGACGATTGTTGGCGGCCGGCACAAACCACTGCCCAGGGCCAGGCTCCCCGCCCCGTCTCCAGCCACAGGGAGGACAGTGGGTCCTCCTGGCTCTCTCGTCTGCTGCCATCCTCAGTCCCTGCCACCTCCTTCCTGCCAGGACGTCACCTCTCTGGCTGGCCTGACTTCAGGGGTGAAAACTAGGGTACCACTTGCATCCCTCCATGATTCACACCCACTCGGAACCTCAGAGGGCTTCCCAGGTGGGTCGGCATAAAGAAGCCGGCTGCGATGCAGGAGACACAGGGGACTGCAGGTTCAATCCCTGGGTTGGGAAGACCCCCTGGAGAAGGAAAGGGCAACCTGCTCCAGTATTCTTGCTCAGAAAATCCCACAGACAGAGGAGCCTGGTGGGCTGCCATTCA
The DNA here is from genome assembly GCA_006410615.1 of Neotragus moschatus. Classification (NCBI taxonomy): domain Eukaryota; kingdom Metazoa; phylum Chordata; class Mammalia; order Artiodactyla; family Bovidae; genus Neotragus; species Neotragus moschatus. The sequence goes on from SJYA01002979.1 coordinate 255,701, forward strand.
TGGGGTCGCAAAGAGTCGGACACGACTGAGCGACTGAGCACGCACTCAGAACCTTAGACCTTCTTTGAAAAGAGGGTCTTTGTAGAAGGATCTGGAGATGAGACCATCCTGGATTTATGGGGAGCCCTGAACCCCATCTGCAGTCTCCCATAAGAAGAGGAGAAAACACAGCCTGGGAAGAGAGGGGTGAGGGGACTGGAAGAATGGGTATACAAGCCAAGGGACTCCAAGGGCTGTGGGGTCCACCAGATCACTAGTCCCCAACCTTTTTGTGGAAGACAATTTTTTTCCATGGACCTGGGGGTGGGGCTGGGGATGGTTTGGGGATGATTCAAGGCCATTACACTTACTGTGCACTTTATTTCTATTGTTACTACATCGGTTCCACCTCAGGTCATCAGGCATTAGATCCTGGAGGCTGGGGACCCCTGTACTAGATGGAAGCAGGACTAGAGATACCTTGATTTCAGACTCCTGGCCTCCAGACTATGAGAGAATAACTTTTTGATATTTGGGACCACCAAGTCTGTAGGAATCATGCAGAGCAGCCCTAGAAATTGGGCAGAACTAGAAGGCAAGTTCTACCCTTAGCCCCTCAGCATGGCCTGGAAGGGCTCCTTCCTTCCCATTCCTCCTGCACACAAAAAGGCCCCTTCCCTACCCTGTGGGCTGCATCATCTCATGACATGAAATGGGGGACGCCCCACGTGCTCTCGAGTCACCCCCAGGATGCAGGAGGTCGGGAGTGCTGGCCAGGTCCTGCACTGTCCACCCAGCGAACACAGGAACCGGGGACTCAGCTGTGGCCTGACCCGCTCCAGTCCCGGGGGACACTCCCTGAAGTCAGGGGCTCACCAACACTCTCTCCAGCTGCTGGACCAAAAAGAAGCTGGTCTAAAGTGAGAGCCTTCAACAGAGGGGGGAGGTCACAGTGCAATGTCAAGAATTCACACAGGACAACGTCTCACTTACTGGACTGCAGGCTAAAGCTGAGCTTGGCCCTTGGCATGACCGGGGGCGGCGTGGACTGGGAGGACGGAGAGGACGGGGACACCGAGAAGCGCCGCTCGCCCCCCATGGCGTTGATCACCTGGCTCTTCGGTCTCTGGGGCCGCAGGGGGCTGATCTACGTGGGAGAGACAGAGAGGGCATAGTTAGGGCCCGTCCTAGGTGGCTCAGTGGGAAAGAACCACCTGCCAGCGCAGGAGATGCTGGAGACGTGGGTTCGATCGCTGGGTCTGGAAGATCCCCGGGTGAAAGGCACAGCAACCCTCTCCAGTATTCTCAGCCGGAGAATCACACGGACAGAGGAGCCTGGTGGGCTACAGTCCATGGGGTCGGGAAGAGTCGGATACGACTGAGCTCCCGAGCCCTGAGCAGACACTGTGCTGACTTAACGCCACTTCAACACGCCCTCTGCGGAGGTCCTGACCTGCAGCGCCGGTGCAGATGACCACATCTGGAGACACGGTCTTGCCGACGGGCAAGGTCGGGTGACGCTGTTACAGCAGATTCTGATCTAGTGTGACTGGTGTCCTTACAAAGTGGGGAGAGTCGGACCACACAAGCGCACGGGACGGCACTGTGTGAAGATGAAGGCAGAGATACAGGGAGAGGGGATGCTGGGCAAGGGGCTGCGGCAGAGCCCCCTGCAGCCTCAGAGGAAGCCAGCCCTGCTGGCACCTCGGCCTTGGACGTCCAGCCTCCAAACTGTGAGACCATCGGCCTCTGCTGAAGCTGCGCAGCCTGTGGGATGCCGTTCTTGTGGTCCCGGCAAACTAACCCAGGCCTCACCCTAGTCTCCTTACCCAGGTGGGGGGGGGGGGCGGTGTCACATCTGTGTCTCCTGAACAGGAATGTGACGCGGGCACTCGGTGTGGGGGAGCGCCCCACCGCGTAAGGAGTGAACTCAATGACCTGCACAGTGACTAGAATGCCCCAGGGGAGTAATTTCTTGGTCTTTCTTGGCAGGCGTGTGAAAGTCTGGAATCTTGATAAAGGATCTCCTTCATTCACCTTCTCCTCCTTCTCTCACTCTATGCTATGACTGAATAGGAATTCTTTCCACTTCTCACTGCATTTGTCTTCCCCATCTCTGACTTTCAGATGCACCTGACTTTAAGCAGCTAAGCCTTTTCCCATGTCTGTGACATTGGGAATTTTTATTTCTCTACGTCTTACAACTTGGTCTCAGATGGTCAGGCCTGGGGGAACACGAGCAGTCCAAAACACTCTCAGGTAGGAGTAATGAGGACAGTTATTAACCCAGCTGAGAAAGAAGAATCAAGATTTTGGCCCCAGGATGGGCAGGGCTTCTGGCTTGGCGCTGGGGCTTGATTCCCGGGGGTAGGGGGGGTGGATGGGCCTGCTGCTGAGGGCCAGCTGCAGAGTGGGTGGGTGGCAGTGTGTTCCACTGGGTGGTCTGCAAAGACAGGGCCTCCCTGGAGGCTGGAAGCAGGCAAGGAAGGCTTAAGTCCTTTTGTAAGCGGGGTGATTGAGGGGACACTGGCCAACAGGCTGGCTTCTGGAACTGTCCTATGCCAACAAAGCAGATCCTGGAGTCCAGGCATCACCACTCATTTGCAGAAACACGCCCCCTGCTGTGGAAGGCCTGGGACAGCCTGGCTGAGCTCGGGGCTCCCCTTGGGTGCATGTGTGTGGGGACTGAAGATGGATTCAGGGTGCTCTTCCCACCCTTCCCTTCCCATCAGGGGACATCCTGACAGTTCAGGGGGCAGGGGATGGCTTACTGGTGAGATGCAAATGGCACGTGGAGGGCCCCTCCCCTGCTCCAGGTCCTGAGAGGCTCCGCCAGAGGGCATGACATTGCTGATGATGCGAATTCAGGTAGGAAGCTGAACTCAGCCCCAAAGAGGAAGTAGAGAAAAACCTCTGCAGAAGTGTGTAGAGGGGGCAGCTGGGTGCCACGGGGGCAGCTGGGTGCCACGAGTGCAGCAACCCCAGGGGCCCAGGGCACCACCCTGGGGATGGGGCTGCCGCTGCCACCCAGTGATCTTCACTCCCTGAGACCCCTGCCCCCTGCCAACCCGCTCCGTCCTGCAGCACCTGGCCGGCCACGGGCACACGGAGGCTCGAATAGGAAACTCCAAGTGCCCAGCTGGACCCACAGACCTTGCCAGCACTTGTCTCCCAGAGGACAGACTGGGACCTCGGCTGGACCAAGAACAGCCAGCCTGCCTCCGGCAAGAAGCCAGGGTGCCTGGCCCCTAGCACTGCAGCTGCGGCTGTTCTGAGACTCCTCAGAGGCTGACAGCTGGGGTCAAGGTTCTGTGCTCTGGCCTCGGTGGGTTTTGGTGCGTTTTCGGAGAGTACTCGGGCCCACTGGGGTTCGGGGAGCGGGAGTGGCGCTTTGGGCTGAACTCAGCCTGTCTGCAGGAAAGCGGGACCACAGTGGGGAGGGACAGAGCTTATACTGTGATGATGGCCGAAGATGGCACATCCCTTGTCTTCTTGTCATGGAACTTAATTTGGATCAGCTCTGCCACCTGGTTCAAATTCTCTAAGGCCCTCTGCTTTACCATCTCAAAGTAGAGCTTAAAGAAAAACATATGACAGGCTTGCACAAGGTCTGCACTTAGTAAATGTTCAAAAAGTTGCTGTTGCTTTGCCTGTCCAGGTAGGGCGTCTGGACACTTGGGAGAAGGAAGGGGGTGCTGGGCAGCCCCAGCAGTGTCGCTGGCCACTCAGCTTTCCAGAAGAGTGGACGGAGCCCACCGGGGGCTGGGGGGAAGGGGCATCACGAGAAACCTCTGGATCGCACCGCGGGAGGTCACATCTGAGTGCGAGCCAGTGGCGAGTCCCTTCCTGAGCCCCGCGCCCTGGGCCGGCTACCTCTGCCGTCCGCAGCCCGGATGCGGTCAGAGCTCTGTCCAAAGGCCTCACAAGAGTGTTCGCCTGCAGGAAGACCATGTGTGGTCTGGGGTCTCCCTTCTCCTCTAGACACCCAAGCAGCACGTGACTGCTGGTCTCCACGACAAAGGGTCTGGATGAAACATGCCTTCCGGTGCTGAGGATATAAGCAAGCAGCGAAGTGTGTCTTATTAAACAGTGGTCCCACCTGAGCCCTTGTATAAGCAACCCTTCGGTGACTGCCAGGGCTGGTCAGGGGTCGGGGGCTTCCGCCCAGGGAAGGCACATTCTTGGGCACTGCAGAGGCAAATGGCCAGGCGCTGGTAGCTCCAGGCCCAGCTTGACCTTTGAACTGACGGCCCGTGAGAGCCTCCTCTTGGGTTTGTCTCCAGTCCACAAACTGCACGTTCTGAATAAAGTTTACCCCAGAAGCTTCCCTCAGTTTGCCCCCAGCCTCCAAACACTGCAACACACTGCTGGGAGCATTAGCTGGCACCCCTCCCACCCCCCGCCCCAGCCCAGGCCTGGGAGGAGAGCGTGACGCTTGGGTTTCCGTCACCACACACCCTGGTCTCCGGAATGAACGAGAGTCCCTGGGATCCGTTTTCAATGTCAACTCACCAGCACGAGCTAAGTCCTCCCAAATCCTTGTGAAAGATGGCCAGGGGATTTAAGCATGGAAGAGATGAGGCGAGGAGGATAACACGGAAACGCGTATGGTTGGCAGAGCCTGTGGGAAGGGGCTTTGGGACTCTCACTGAGCAGATTATAACCCTCCCGCAGAACACCGGCTTAGCAGTTTCTGGTCAGGAAGGGGTGGGGGAACGACATTAAGCTGGCCGGAATTACTGCTTCCTGGCAACACAGCACCCTGTTCAGCTCCTGAGATGTCTGGGTGCCCAGTGAGTCAGTCCCACTTTGTTGCAGTGCCCGGAACCCTGTGGGTCCCGCTGGCAGCTGCCCGCCTCCCCGCCGCCCAACACTGGGGATGGGGGGATGGAGGGAAAGACCAGCATCCTCCAGGGAGATGCAGGTCTGCTCTGAGCCTCTGATGTCCAGGAGCATCAGTTACACAGGGGCAGGGGATGCGAGAGACTCTGGATTCTCAAATGACTATTCCCAGCCCCTTCAGTGAAATCTGATGGACAGCCCCCTTGGCAAAATGTGAAGCAAAGACAGGCCCCCTGCGGCAGCTACCGATCAGCGAGTGTGAGCTCCTTGTGAAATTACCGTTTCTGAAAGGATCACAGCCTCAGATTGCTGCAGGGAAACGTCGGTGGGTTTAAATTCTTTATCGAATATCTCTTGATGCTTGCTGTTCCTTTTTTCCTTCTTCTTGTCCTTCTTCTCTTTGTCAGGGTCATCCTTGTCCAGCTTGTCCTGGGACCGGGAGTGCATTTTCTTTGGCAGGAGGGGTTCCAGAGCGAACCTAAAGAAAATGTTTTTTTTTTTTTTTTTCTATCAATGATGTATTTCTAGGAGAAACTGTTGCTTTTTGCCCTGCGGATCCATGTAAAGTCACTCACAATGAATCAGGTGCTGTCTGGGGACCGCCCAACTTTACAAGGAAAGAAATAAGTTTGAAAGGAAGCTCAAGGGCCGCCTAAGATACTTATTACCAATTGCCATGGTGACAGTCTTACATCAGGATAGAAACAAACTGGGGGAAGAAACAACGCGGACAGGACAACAGGAAACGTAAAGCCCAACTGGATCATGGGATGATGCTACTCAGGGGTTATTGCTGATTTATGGCCGGAGGAAGGTATTTGAGGTCTGCTTCCAAAAGGAAGTTCTCACTTTTTAGAGATTCACACTGAAATATTTGTGAATGTGAAGAGGAGAAATAGGCAGATGCTGACATAAAGAAATGTCTGTATGGGCACACAGGGAGCTTCCACTTGAAAGCCTTTGATGGCTCAGTGAGAAAGAAGTCAACGCTAGCTCCTAAGGATGTGGAGTTGCCCTGAGATTTTCAGCCAAGAACTGAGCTTGAGAAGGAGGATTTGGGGCCCAGCTCTGCCACCTGCTGGTGAGGGTCCACGGCCTCTGAGCACTGTGGACTGGACGACCCATTCACAGGATGAAAAGAAAATGGTATTTAAAAAGAGACGTGACCTATTCAGAGAAGCGAGTCCCACAGTCCTACAGGAGAAGCAGTACATACTGTGATTTCTGATTGGAGTGTTTTTAAAGTGTGGGCCACACCTCCCTCCTCTATGGTTAAAGAGAAGCAGAATGGTCAGCTCAGAGGGTTCACAGACGCTCCCTGCCTTCGAGCTCCTCAGGCAGTCCCAGAGCCCCATGGGAGGGCAAACTCCATCCCCCGTAACGAGGGATAAGAGGCCACGTTCCCAAGCCAGCCTGAGAGCCCCCTGTCCTCACTGCGACCTTCCAAGCCTGACTTCCCGAAACAGCCGGAGAGTAAAGCGGTTTCCTCGAGGGGAGAATGATTGTTAAGAGAAGGCAACTTAGAAAGCTGGTCGCATTTCCATCCTAGCTGTGGTTTCTTTCAAATTTACTTGTTAACAGGAAACGGAGAACTAAAGCACTGCTCTAATCAAAAGACCATTCCAGCAGCTTGACTCCCTAACATGAGAGAGGTACCATGGACATCCACACTGAGCTGGATCATTCAGAGAAGCACATTTCAAATCCAGGGAAGATGCTGACTGCTGAGCGCAAGAATCACATCTCCTTCGTTTTGTTAAAAGAAAAAAAGAAACTGGATGGGCAGAAGGATTTGAACAGTGATGGTATTGAATGTAGGCATTGATTATCAATAGCTGCTAACATCACTGCAAGAGATAGTCAGACACAATGTCCTTCTGAATGGAAGACCCTATGAAGTTATTCTGCCCCCAAATCAAGCCTGAATCTGTATAAGTCTCTAGATGGGACCACCAACCTGAAGGAAATAGGAGAGTCATGGAGATACAGTCAATAACACTGTCGGGGATGCAGTCAAAAAGATCTGGATTGCACCAGCAGCAACCTGCAGTTTTCAACAAATAAATTACAAGGAAGAGAAATGAAGAGAAGAGAGCGGAAGGAGGAAGTCTATCGATTAAAAGAGAACTAAAGAGATGGAGCAGGGCTGCCCAAGTGGCACCGGTGGCAAAGAACCCGCCTGGCAACGCAGGAGGTGTGAGAGACGCGGCTTCAGTCCCCGGGTCAGGAAGACCCCCTGGAGGAGGGCACGGCAACCCACTCCAGTATCCTTGCCTGGAGAACCCCATGGACGGAGGAGCCTGGTACGCTATACTCCAAGGGGTCTCAAAGAGTCAGACACGACTGAAGCGATCTAGCACGTACGCAAAGAGGTATGGCAGCCAACTCCAAAGGGGGAGTCTTACCTGGATCAGTTTCAAGCAAAAAAAAAAAAAAAAAAAAAAAAAAAACCATTTATGACCCAGCTGGAAATTAAAACCAGTATCTGATGATGGTATGGAATGACTGTTCATTTTTCACCTGTGCTAAAGAGAGTTTTTTTCTAAGTTCCTACCATTTAGAAATCCGCACTGAAATGTTTACAGATGAAATTCCACAGGGCCTGAGACTTGCTTCATGTATAATATGCAGGAAGGAGAGGGTGGGATATAGACTGAAAGAAGATGGGTTGGGCGGTGACCACTGTGAAGCTGGCTCACGGGCGATGGGCACAGGGCCTCATTATGCTATTATGTTTCCCATGAAACTTTTTCATAATAAAAACCTGAAGATGATTGATGAAATACACCAGTGTTGACTTTGATTATGGAGGCATTTCAGGACATCTGGATATGCAATTAGCAACAAGTCAACATCCATTCGGTGTTAAATATTACATCTCTTGTAAAAAACAATAAAAAAAAACTTTATGATTTTATTCTAGGTTTTACAGAACTTGAGACAATTAATGTAGGGAAATAAAGGATTAATGGACGTCTTCTAGCTCGGGGCGAAACCTGTGCTGTGAAATCCAGACAAGCACACAAGGCGCTGAAGAAGAGGCTGAGCTGTAAACGTTTCACAGGGTGAGAGGCAGCTGCCAGCAGGGTGAGCTTCATTCTGCACATCAGCAATGCCATCTGAGACCAAAGTCTCACTTCTTCCACATCAGTTAGGTAGCTAAGGGCGGCAACCCTGTGAATGAACGACAATCTGGACTCTCATAAAGATGCCTTCTAGTTTGAGGGCAAACATACGGCTCCAGGGGAGGAGACAAAGGTTTCCACGCATGTGGTCACATGTGCCGGATGGAACTCTTCCGTCTAAAAATCTCCAGCTCACTCTTTGCTCTCGCCCCTACATTCCCGGAAATATAAAACCCTTTTCATAACTAGCCTGGGGATTTACTTGGGGAGAAGTTGAATTAAGTTTCTTTAGCAATCTTGCTCTAAGTGACAAGCGCACTTGATTTAAATACCTCTAAATTGAGAACTTCCATATGGACTTGGCCTTGTAAGTAGCAGACACTGACAAAAATTACTGTTAGGGGAAAAAGAAAAAAAAAAAACAACACATGAGAACGGTTTTCTCTCCTCCATTGGGCATGCTAACTGTTGGCTAGAGAGCACTGGGGTTGGAGCTGTCTCTTGGGGTGCTCTGGGAGTTTGTGTCTGCGGGTTGCAGGGGCCAAGAGCCTGCAGGTTTGATAAGATGATGGACTGTAAACCAAATGCGCTTGGACAAACACACAACTGTGCAGACTTGACAGTAAAACAATTAGAAGTTCCCGGATGTTTAAACTGCACGTGACATTTTTTTCTTTCTGTATAATCAGAACAAGCTTTACATGTAGGCTACTCACTCAACGCACAAAAATGTCAACATCGAGGCTGTCTTTGCAGAAGACACAGTGGGAGTGCAACGAAATGTTTACTCACCTATTCCATTCCTGTTCCCTTCTTAGTGGCTTTGGCTTAAGAGCAGTGCTCAAGAGCAACACTGGGTCTCAGAAAAGATTTTGCAGCAAGAAAGTGGCCCTGCCAGCCTTTGGGGAAGCCTGCCCGAGTAGGACAGGCCTGCCCTGGTGTGACGCCTTGGGAGTGAGCAAGGGATAAAAGCACAGCACCCCACTGGCAAGGAATGCACCTCACTGCTTCGGGGTGCGTGGACAAGGACTGGACACTCACTGAGGCTTTACAGTGTGATGGAAGTCTCAGCCAAAGTGGAGCCCAAAGCGAGAGACTGTTCTCAAAAATTCCTAAGACCCTACAAGTCTTGGCACCATGGCTGTAAAGGTCTCAGATGATCTCCGTTTCAAAGGGAGTGCTGAGTTTCAGAAATCCGCTCAGCTCTGATGAGACAAATGCAGGACTCTGGAGAGCTCCTCGCAACCCCTCCCGCCCTTCTCTTCCCTCCCGACTGCTGAGCCAGACTCACCCATCGGAGCCAGGCCTGGAAGGGGTGCTGTCGGATGAGAGCGAGGAGACAGAGGCCACGGAGAGAGGCCGGGACGAGGAGGGCATGGTGAAGGATCGGACCATGGACCGGGGACGGCTGCCTCTCCTGTCGTCCAGACTTGAGGGCTGGGTCGGGGCAGAGGGGAGAGAAAGAGAGAGACTTGCTTGATGTCCATGCCAACAGATGTCCAGCCTGGCATGGTCAGTCACCTCAGACCGAGTGGTCTTAGCAGCCTGGAGTCTATACCAAAGTAATCCACACTTTTATGAACAGTTGATGTTCCTGTCCAAAGCTGAAGGGTGAAAACCATGGTTATCTGGAGATTTTTTGAAATATGATTTGATACTGTGAAAAATACCAGAAAGAACTTTCTTGTTGGCTTTCTTTTCTTTTTTTTTTATTTTTATTTAAAATACAGTTTTCTTTACCAAGACCACAATGCCTTACCCTGCTCCAAAGTCAGTACTGATCGACCAGGAATTGTAATTTACAGAAAACATCTAGAATGTGACTTAAGGACTTTACAAGAAGTTTAGATGAACTGTGTACATCTCCGCATGCTGACAAAGCAAGCAGATTACCAAAATACATGGAGGCACAGGGACTGAACTTCTCTGGACTAAAACGAGACGGTCTTGCTGCTTAAAGGCAGGTTTCCTTCCCTGCCAGTGACTGGAACAGCATGTTAGCTGGCTCCATGGCTGGAGTTGCTAAAGCTCCTCCTTCTTGGCAGGAAGTGGACCAGTGATGCATTCTAGAGAAAAACGGTCTCTGGATAGAGTTTTCCCCCCTCTTATTTGTCATACGACTGTATATTAACAAAATAAGTGTCCCTGAAATACAGCACATGTCAACACCTAATTAGCTACAAAATGCGTGTGCACCTGCCCCTCAAGCCAGATGTTGGCACAGCTGGGACAGCAGCTGGTGCAGAAAATTTCTCTTTTTTTTCAGGATGTGGAAATCAAATTTCTGTAGGGCATGCCCTCTCTGTGTGGCTCAACCTCTCTCAACCCCAGCCCCATGCTACCAAAGCTGGCGTTCATTCAGCCCATCTCCAATGGAAAAACTGCTTGGGACCAGGGTTGGTTACAGATTATATAACACCACTGATAAGAGGGCCTGTTTCTTAACTACGTTTTGCCCATGAAATACTATTGGACTTGTACCTTATCTCTTCAATAGTAAAAGGCTCAACAGACTTGTGGGTGCCAAGGGGGACGGGGGTTGGGGGGAGACGGGATGGGGAGTTTGGGATTAGCAGATGCAGACTATTACATACAAAATGAATAAACTGTAAGGTACAGGGAACTGTATTCAACACCCTGTGAGAAATCCTAATGGAAAAGAATATGAAAAACGTATATATGTATAACTGAGTCACCGTGCTGTCCAGCAGCATCCAACACGACACTGTAAATCAACTGCACTTCAATGAAAGAAGCTTGTAAAAAATAGTGAAAGGTCAAAGTTGTAAAAGAACACTTTAAAGCAGGAGCTGGTAAACGTTTTCTGCAAAGGGGAAAATGACAAATACTTTAGACTGCGGGCCGTAAGGTCTCTGTCCCAAGCATGGAAACAGCTATACCCAATACAGAAATAAGTACGGCTGTGTTCCAATAAAGCTTTATTTACAAAACAGATGTCAGGCCATAGTTTGCTGACCAGTGGCTCAACATGCAGCTGCAATCTGCCAGTACCGAGGGTCTGGTCAGCCGTAACTTTAGCACTGATGACGGTGCCATGGCCCACCTCCAGGGAGACACCCTTTGCCATGAACTGGCTTTTACAAGGCAACTAAAAGGAAATGGCGACTTGCAGATCAGCCTAAATTATAACACTGTTTCTAAAGACTCAAAGTCTACAGCATCTTCTTCTCAGCCTTTAAGGTGATACTCCATTTCTAGTGACTATAAAATACTGACTATATCCCTCCTGCTGCACAATGTGTCTTTGTAGCTTAGTTGTACAATGTATCCACTTCTCTGATGAAATGATCTGCACAGCAGCCAGGGTCAAGGGAGTGGGCACACAGGAGCCAGCCGGCCGTGGACCAGGGGTGCATATGGCCGCAGACTGCCCTCATCCAGCACTTGGGAAGACCCAAGCAGCTGCAAATGCCCCAACCACACAGGGCTGGCTATGTGCCCCGAGAGGCAGCCTTGAGGCTTGGTCAGGATGCATGAGCATGGACGGGAAGACTGCGAAGGATGAAGCAAGGGGGTTGCAGGAGGGGGCTCGGGCCGGGGAGGGCCAGACGCCACTGGTGGTCTTGTGACAGCAGGGCACCCACTGGGAGCAGCCCTGGGCCCTCCTCCTGGGCCATTCACCTCGAAAGCCCTTCTTGACCCAGCAGAGCCTCTAGAAATTGAGCAGCCAGGCCTTCCGCTTTTTCATCTGAAGCCATCAGGGCATCCCAGTCCTTACCGGGTGGCTCCAGTGCTAGGACATTGGGAGAGAGGGGACATGTGTGTCCCTGCAGCAGTACGGGCGCTGAGTGGGGCGGGGGCGGGGAGATCACCAGGTGGGAACGTTGGTCCCAGCACAGACTGCGCGACCTTGCATAACACAAGGAACCGCTCGGATACCTAGCTTCCTCCTGAGCACACAGGGGATAGTCACGTCACCTTGAGAGGCTGGCAAGGACGACCTGCGATGACACAGGTGACAGGCAGGGCGGCCCTACAGACGGCAGCCTCCAGTGCCCTGCTCGCGTTACGGACACGAAGCGCAGGTGCGCTCCAGCCCCTCACAGCAGCACGCCTGTGTGTCCCAGGACGCACGCGGTCACCGTCCTCATCTCCAGGGTGGTCTGGAAGGCCCCAGCTATGCCCACCACGGGTGCAAACTGCCCATGGCGTCCTGGGGATGGCTGGTTTCACCGAGTTTAATCATGGTGATGGGGTTTCGGGGTATGGCGAGACGCAGGCCCGTTTCACGGTCTTCTAGAAACGTCCCTTTCCAAATGCTGCACAAATGCCAGCTGTGGGCTGGAAACCCACCAGGACAACGGGCTGGCTGGCCCCTAGGAGGCGGTACATGCGCTGGGGTGCGTTAGGAGGGAGGGGTGGGGCCAGGTGGGAGGGGAGAGATGGGGGGCTCTAGGACACGCAGCCTCAGAGTCACTGCCCAGAGCCCGCACCCTGACTGCCCTCCAAGCCTTATCAGCCACTTTTCTCTTGGTTGGAATATTCTGTTGAACTCCAGTATATAGAAGAGGGCAAAGGGAACTTCTCTCTGGAGGTGGGGGTCATCAGTTTACCCTTCCAATGAACACCCCACTTAGTGGCCTCTGAGGAACCCCAGGGTTCCATGGATCCCAGTAAGAAAACCACTGGAACAAGTCTCCCTGGCAACGGTGGAGGAGGCCCTCTTGCTGTTGTTGCTTAGTCATTCAAACGCGTCCGGCTCTTTTTGACCCCATGGACTATTATAGCCCGCCAGGCTCCTCTGTCCATGGACTTTTCCAGGCAAGATGATTAAAGTGGATTGTCATTTCCTCCTCCAGGGGATCTTCCCAACCCAGGGATCAAACCCGTGTCTCCTCCATCTCTCGCACTGGCAGGCAGACTCTTTCCTGCTGAGCCACCCAGGAAGCCCTGGGGGAGGGCTGGGGGGGGAAAGGCCTGGAGGCAGCGGTGACGGGTGAACCACAGCACCGTCTGTGCACACCGTGGCGAGGACTTGAGGAGGATGAACAGCGGCTTCTGGGCGTCTTGTCTGCTGCTGGTGGTGGAGGGGGACCAGCCCAGGGAGCTGGAGGGGGTGGAGAGCGTGGGCTCTTCTGGGCACGGGGGTGGAGAGGCCCAGAGGCAGGTGGATGGGTGGGTCTGAGCTCAGGGCCACAACCAGGTGATGCAGAAAGCGATAGAGGATGACAGTGGAGGAGCAGGGCCACGGGAGGCTCCCTGTTCTCATCAGACTCAAATGAACCAGGGAAGGAGGGAGTGGGGACAAACTCGGAACTCTTTCAGGAGCCTGTGAGCAGACGCCTCCTGTATGGCCAAGGGCCAGCGAAGGCACAGGGCCGGTGCTGAACGTGACTGAGGCTCGTGGCCTCCACTCTGGGGGCCCCAGGCTCTGCACGCCTCCCTCCCCCAGCAGGAGCTGGGTTCCTGCGCTTTCCTTTGGGAAGTGGCGGCTCCTCAGAGCCCAGGGCTGGCAGGATGAGGCCAAAGCTGAGCGGGAGGGACAGGTCTGATGGGAGCCTCTCGCGGATTAGGAGTCAGAGGGCGTCCAAGTCTTCCCTTTCTACGGCTTAGGCTGGCTCAGAAAATTGACAAAATGGTTTATGTCCTTTCTATGGGGTTTTTATTTTTAAATCCATCTTTTTTTTTTTTTAAACTGGATGACAGTATATTCCTTTTTAAAGTATTCTGAAATGCTTGAAAGTTCTCAAAGTAGATAAGAAGGGAAAGCCTCATTTCAGACTGCATTTTATCACATTTTTCAGAGAATGACAGGGTATCAGGCCTCCTGTTTGCTCAAGGGAGGCTGGCTGCAGAACCTGCCTTTGGGGGTCCCAGGATGAAGGGGCGACTCAGGAAGGCAGCTCCAGGGGGCGAGGCACCACGGGTGGGAAATGCAGCCTTACTTAACCCTGTTCCTGGCGGCATTCCTAAGACGCTCTGGCTGCCCCTGCAAAGGGGCCGGACGTTGGTGAAGATGCCTTCTCAGGGTGTGGTGCAAATGGCTTATCCCCAGCTAAGGATGGCAGACCACCGCCCACATGACAGCCTCGCCTTCCTGCCTACCCCCCACCCCCGCCCCCATGGTCAAGAGCCAGCCTGCACCAAAATAATGAATCACAGCAGAAGACAGGGAGATGAAGGATGTTGATGAGCCAGACAGATTTCTGTCATTTTGAAACATACAGGAAGTAACTGATCAAAGAGGAAGCGTTTCACTTAGAAAGAGAACATGGAGCTTGCACAAGTGTTTATTTCTTAGAAAGAATTAAAAGTGGCGTCAGACTTTGAAAGAGGTGCACCGTGATGCTCTCTGAAACTCTTCCGGCCACTTGACGCTGATTGTAATGAGTTGCAAGCTCCAAGGGGATCAAGCGTGGCTCGAGGACTCTGATACACGAAGGGTCCTCTGGGGCGGCTGGGCAGGCGAGCACCCTGATTCCTAAGCCTGTTCATCTGGAGCTGCTCCTGTGGGGCTGACAGTCTCAGATTCCCACCTGCTGGGGCTTCAGACCACAGCCTGGCAGCTGAGTTACTCTCAGTTCATGCTCTGCTCTGGCCAAGGCCACAGACACCTCATCCGATGAGCCCTAGGTCCCGGGCTTGGAGGCACTGGGGCTGGGCATGGCCAGCAGGGCTTGGGGCGATGGTGGGGGAGCACAGGGTGTCATCACAGCCAAGTCAACCCATCTGGGGAGGAATCCTGCTCCTGACTTGTCTCCAACCACAAGGGCAAAAGAAGAAGAGCTTTGCCACTTAGGAGTGTGAGGCCTCAGGCTAGGGGCCCTTCCCAAGTTCCTCTGCCTCTAAAAGAGGTGGGTTCCCCCACTTTGAAATGTCTGCAGCACCTCCTTCCTCAGGCTGCACTTCCTACTTGCAAAACGAAAAACTCAGAAAGGTCCCAGGCTCATGGTAAACACCAAATTAGCGTTTACTAAGTGAGACAGATAGGTAGAAAAAGAAGTCAGTTCAACACAGAGCAGCAGGGAATTTTCAACAATGGCAGACAGGTGGAGCTGGGCTAAAAATGAAGCCAGAATGGCCTGCCTGGTCGGACACGTGGTTCTGCAGGGGTGGAGGGCCCTGGGTCCTGAGTGGTGCAGTAACTGCAGCAGCCTGCCTTCCCTTTGCAGGACAACCTGTTAGACCTGCTCGCAGACACCCCATCATACCAGCAGGCACGGGATTCCAGGAGACCAGAAGAGGTCTTGCTGCCTCTTTTTGCCACACTGATGCTCACCTCTGAACAGTGGAGAAAGGGGACCATCTGTTCTGGCAGACACCCCCCGGGCCCACAGTCAAGGCTAGGACGCACCAAAATTCCCACAGACCCTAAGGAAGGAAGGAAGTGATGCTCTGAACTGCACACCACGGGCGCACTCTGAGGTGTGGTGCCTGGCCCTGCCCCCAGAGGTGCTAAGACCCAGCTCATGAAGACCATCTCAAGCCCACCACAGGCCTTAAACTGTCAGGTACTTTGCATCAGTAAGGATGGAAACTCTGCTCCACGTTACATGGCAGGCTGCATGGGAGCGGAGTTTGGGGCAGAATGGATACATGTATGTGTATGTCTGCTGTACACCTGAAACTGGGCTTCCTCAGTGGCTCAGCTGGTGAAGAACCCGCCTGCTAGTGCAGGAGGCGTAAGTGACGAGGGTTCGATCCCTGGGTTGGGAAGAACCCCTGGAGAAGGAAATGGCAACCTGTATCAGTATTCTTGCCTGGAAAATTCCATGGACTGAGGAGCCTGAAGGGCTATAGTCCATGGGGTCGCAAAGAGTCAGACACTAGAAACTATCACAACATTGATAATCAGCCATTCTCCAACATTAAAAAAAACCAAAAACCCAAAACCAAAAAAGATGCATACAATGTATAAAAAACTTACCAGCCATTCTTTTATGACGCTCTTGATGTTAGCCTTGGCTCAGAAACCTTACATAAACTCTTAGCAAAAGCCCAGGTCTGCCCTTTACCTGAGAACAGTCTCCCGGCAGTCCAGGCTCTGAGAGGCTGGGTATCTTTCCGAGTCTGCCCTACGAACTGTCTTCTGCCCAAGGCAGGGCTGTGTCTGCACCAGCCCCTGGCTTGCCGTCCAGATTCCTGCCACCAGCCTTTGCTGAGTGGGTCTTCTCTCTGGGCAGCATCCTGCCTGCCTCCTGCAGCTTATCCTTGATCAACGGCCACTTCCTCCAGTAGGTAAGATTCAGACTTCAGCGAGCTGCTGCTCCCCTCGACAACTCTGGCCTTGGCCTGGGCACAGGCCCCATCTCAGCTCTGGGACATCATGAGTGCTGTATCCTGTGTGTGCTTGGCCTGGGCATAGGCCCCATCTCAGCTCTGCAACGCCACGAGCGCGTTATCCTGTGTGTGCTTGGCCTGGGCACAGGCCCCATCTCAGCTCTGCAACGCCACGAGCGCGTTATCCTGTGTGTGCTTGGCCTGGGCACAGGCCCCATCTCAGCTCTGGGACACCACAAGCGTGTTATCCTGTGTGTGCTTTAGCCCTCTGCCTGTGCTGTGTGATTGGAAGTAGGGTTCCCATGGACCAGCCCGAGTCCCGTGGGTCGATGGGACTTTTCTGTTGCTCCCTGACTCTAAGGGGAGATTGTGCTCACGGCTGTGGGCAGGGTGCGTGGTGATCAAGCACATTACCCAAGCTGGCTCACCCAGACATGTCCACTTACTGAAAGGAGGTGACTAGATTCGCTGGCAGAGGGCCTGAGGAAGGGGCAGAGGGTCCTTGTCCCCCTTCCTAAGCGGGCACCACGGGCAGGACTTGGGTACTCTGCCCTGTGGGCCTGTTATGGTCAGACGGTGTGATGAAGAGACGTGCCCCCTGACCCCTGCCACGCCAGCCACTCACCATGGTCCGGACGCCGTACTGCTTCTCCACTTTCTCCTTTAACTGTCTGAAACAGGCCTCCATTCTCTCATGAAACGGCCTCAGTGCTTCTGTGACTTTGTCTCCATGGATCCTGATCCCTTCGGCCAAAAATGGAATCTGAAAAACATACCGGTTGACACTCCTTATCTCCTGCTTAATGGTCTCGAAAGCGCAATGTACAGCCGGCAGGAAGTGGCGAGCCACGTGCGCAATGCATCTGTTTTGGTTTTCCAATCAAACCAGCTGATTAAATTCATCAGCCAGGCATGCTACTCTCCTAAACCAAAACGTGTAAATGAAAAGCATTTGTGTCTTAAATTGGACACGTCTAGCGCCGCATGCAGGGCACGGACGTGTCGCTGCTTGGCCTGACTTGCATTTGACCATCAACCCCAGAAGAGATGGGTCTGTGCTTTCCACTTGAATTTGAGAAGAACTGCATTTTGGATTTGTTTAGCTGTAACTTGATGTACTCACAAAGGGCCATGTCACAGTGCCAAGATTCCTTAGCTAAGAATATTGCCTCTATAACCCACTCTAGTATTCTTGCCTGGAGAATCCCCGTGGACAGAGGAGCCTGACAGGTTACAGTCCATGGGGTCACAGAGAATTGGACACGACTGAAGTGACTTAGCATACATGCACAGCTATAACGTGACCTACTTGCAAAGGGCCATGTCACAGTGCAAAGATTCTTTTGCTAAAAATATTGCCTCTACAGGCAATTGAGAACTCTATTCCAAAATGTAAAAACCGAATTATATGTGATCTATAGTCCTGAAGGGTATTCTTATTTGGAAAGGAAAACCAAATTTATCCTTCCTTAAAACTAAAAATAATCACCTCTCTGCCAACGCTGCTGTCACAAATATCCACACCGACGCTTCACATCGGACCGTGGAGATGTAGCTGACCTTTAAACGCGTTGTAGAGACATTTTTATTCCCCAGCCCCAGAGACCCTCCAGAGTCCCTGCCGTTGAGGGTGGGTATCAGGAAGGCTCCTTTCTTCCCCCTTCTGCGTCCCCCGAGGCTCCGACTGGGAGGTACATGCTCTCCAGTGCAATCAAGCTAAGAGGCTTCTTCTTAATAATTTATAATTAAATCAAAATACTGATTAAAAACAGATTTCCTTAATATGACAGAACACCAACGTAGATGAGCAGATTTATTAGTGAGAAGGATAATAAGTCTGCAATTGAATTTCATGTGAACAAATCCAAGAAATCTTATCAGGATGAATCAACGCACAAAACGTATTTGGCTGCCATTTATAGCAAGCAGCTGGAGCCTCTTGTAGTGCTCCGGGAGAGGACAGGATAAGTGAGCACCCCCCGGGTTGACACCCCTCAGCCTCCTTTCGGGCTGCACTGGCACAAAGCGTGTTCAGCTGACAGCTGGGTCTATACCCAAGGTAAACTCCAGGCATCCCTTTCTGGCCGTTATCATCAGGACGACAGCGTACAGCTTTCAGACGAGATGGGACCTTTTACTTTCCCATGTATATTACTCTTGCAGATGGCGGCCTCCAGGGGCTAGCTGCAGTTTGTTTAGGTTCAGCAGGAGAAGATGCTCACAGATATTTTCTTGATTGCTGGGGGTCGGCAACGGCAGGCTGGGGATAACCTGCTGTGGGACGGGGAACGTGTCCTGTCTGTCCTGGAACGAAGGCGAGGATAGGGGTGTGGTCTCAAGGTGACCGCCCAGCCACTCTGGACACTGAAAGCATTTTGCTCTAGAACGACCTTTCTCAAATGTGCAAAATGAAGTCTAGTCATTTGTGTAATTTTTTGTGTTGGTGTGACAAAACTCTTAATTGGCCAGATGGTTGACGTCAAAGAAGCTACTTGCTGGACTAAAGTGAAGACCTTTTGGTTCAGGTCTTAGGACTGAATGAAGGCAATTTGGCAGGTAAAACTGATCCTTTCAACTGGTCCCTGACATTGCTTAGTTACGACTTTCTACAAGAAGGGTGGGATGGGGCCCTTGTGCTATGCCCGCTTAGGGCTGAACTGAAGCTATGAATAAAAAGATGCTCTGTGCAAACACTCCAACATACGAGGTGCTTAGCACACAAACAGAAGCCATGGACTGAGGCCTGGAATGGTCTTTGGATTCCAGCAGGCTGAGCATCAAAATCTTTCAGGCAGATTCCTGAGCCCATAGTCCTGATCTGGTCTAGAGCAGATCACAAGAATCAGAACATCTAAAGAGTTTCCCAGAGCCCAGAGCGGGAGGAGGACCTCCCCAAAAGCCACACGTGTCTTCAGGTATGTGCTTAGTCATGTGTGAATCTGTGTGACCCCACAGACTAGCCCGCCAGGCTCCTCGGTCCAGAGCATTTCCCAGGCAAGACTACTGGAGTGGGGGGCCATTTCCTTCTCCAGGGGATCTTCCCCACCCAGGGATGGAACCTGTGTATTTTGCATTGGCTGGCAGATTCTTTACCACTCAGCCACCTGCGAAGCCCAGCAAAGTCACATGTTGAGTTGTTCAAAGTGACCACACGGCCGGCTGTCAAAATAGCGGTGCTATACGTGAAATCTGCTTCTGTGTGTCTCCTACATGGGTTCACGGCCTGCTGGTGGCACAGAGCACTTAGAAGCAGCGCGAACCACTCCAGGAGCACCACCCCCAGTGACCTCAGTCAGGCCTGTATCAGCTGGGGATGGTGAGAGGGTCTAGGCTTTCATTTCTGTGCATTTCAGAAGACACATATGCGGGCACCTCAGTGGGCTTGTCTGAGCCTACATGGATTCATCCTCAGACCCACAGCAGGGAGCCTCCATGAGACAGCTGTGTCTGTGGAAAGAGGGAGCTGTGCCTTTGAAGAAGAGGCTGGCGCTCATGACTGCAAACCTGGAAGAGTCCCACACACGCAACCAGCCCCTGACGGACCCCAGCTTCCACCCCCAAGGGGCTCAACGCCCCCTGCTTCAGCAGAGGCAACGGCAGACCCAGGAGCTGCCTGGAACTTAATAACCAGCCTTTGCAAATGATTTTAGACACCAAGATGTGCTGATTGTACATCAGGGATGGAAACTCTGCCCAGGAATCCTTGGGATTCTCAGCAGGAAAACCTTGCTTTGCCCTGATGGAGCTTTAGGGAAGAAAAACAAATCAAACAAATTAACAAACAAAACCAGAAGAAAGCATCCCAGTAACCCTGGACTTCTTTCTGTTACTGACCATGTGACTCAATTACTGATACTAAAATATGGATTTTCAAAACATTGGCAAATGAAAGCAAGATCACATGTAATGTTTTGAATATGTATTTTTCATCACTCTTTGACTTAATGAAGTGGCTAGAAAACAGATTTTTTTTTTTCAACTTTCCTGTGAACTGCTTTAAAATTCATCCTTTAATATAGTTATTAGGGGTGATGACATAGTGCTGATATAAAGTTCCCTCTGGGGAACAAATTACTTTCCTCTGTAGGGCCTGAAACTCTTAAAATCCAATTTGCTGTAAAAGCTTACAGGAGAAAAAAAAATCAATATAACTTTTTGCAGACCAAACTAGTCTTTGTGTAGCAATGGTTTTACGGCCGTCAGTAGAGTTTTGAATTCTGTACCTTCTGGTTCCCACAACATCTAAAATGGAATCATTCAGACCTGTAAATCCTCTCCCTCTTTTTCTTAGTTAGAGGCGGAGTCTGCCTACACAAAGCTTATACACTGTGCAAAGAAACCATCCTGTAAAAAGTGCCCTTAAATTCCGCTCCCAAGGTGAATTCCAAGGCCAAATTGATATCAAATGCCTAAGTCACACCCATTAGGATGGTTGTTATAAAACAGAGAAAAAGAAAATCAGAAAATAAATGTTGACGAGGATGTGGGGAAATTGGAACCATGGTGACTGCCTGGCAGTGGAAATAGAAAGCAGTGCAGCTGCTGTGGAACAACGCAGCGCTCCCTCCGAAAGTTAAAGATGGACGCATCACACGACCCAGCAATCCCCCTGCTGGGCACACACTCAGAGGAAGTCAAAACAGGAAACAGCAGGTTTGTGTAAACGCGTGTTCATAAGAACACTGTTCACAACAGCAAAAGATGGAAGCAACCCAGGCGGCCATCAGTGAAAGAGCCGATAAGCGACACGTGGTCTTATACAGACAGCGGAACACTATTCAGCCTTGATGCACAACAGCACGGATGGACCTGGATGACCTACGCCAACCGGGACGAGCCGGCCACGAAAGGACAAACGACACATGACTACTTATATGAGGTCCCTGCTGCTGCTGCTGCTGCTGCTAAGTCGCTTCAGTCGTGTCTGACTCTGTGCGACCCCATAGGCGGCAGCCCACCAGGCTCTCCCGTCCCTGGGATTCTCCAGGCAAGAACCCTGGAGTGGGTTGCCATTTCTTTCTCCAATGCAGGAAAGTGAAAAGTGAAAGTGAAGTCGCTCAGTTGTGTCCGACTCTTTGCGACCTCATGGACTGCAGCCCACCAGGCTCCTCTGTCCATGGGGTTTTCCAGGCAAGAGTACTGGAGTGGGGTGCCACTGCCTTCTTCGATGAGATCCCTAGAATAATCCAAATAAGAGATGAGGGTTTGATCCCTGGCTGGGAAGATCCCCTGGAGGATGAAACGGCAACCCAGTCCAGTGTTCTTGCCTGGAGAATCCCATGGACAGAGGAGCCTGATGGGCTAGAGTCCCTGGGGTTGCAAAGGGTCGAACACAACTAAAGTGACTTAGCAGGCATGCACAGAATAATCAAATGCATAGAGACAGAAAGCAGGGTGGTGGTTTCCAGGGGTGGGGAGCGTGGGGAACTATTGTTTATTGGGTGTCGAGTAGTTCTGCAAGGTGAGAAAGTTCTGGGGGTGATGGTGGTAATGGTTGCACAATGATGTGAATGGCCTTGACCCTGCACTTAGAAATGACTAAGGTAACTGTATGTTACACACATTTTATCACAACAACACACACACATATATTATATACAGAAAAAACAAGTACTTGTAACTTGGCTTGAAACCAAAACCCAGGCCTGCTCTGCCCTGCCCTAACAGGTCCCGTAACCCACGTGCCGATGGTGGACAAGCCAGGACAGTGAGGCTCCGGGGTGGCCAGGAGCTGGTGCCCACAGAGCGCTCACCAGGAAGAAGAGCCGGGACTCCTGGGCTGTGGAGGGGTGCCGCCCAGGCACAGGGTGACCCTGGTCTCTGCCTCCCTCTGCTCTCTGCCCCAGCCTGGCACGTGGGGCACAGGTCAGCAGCACCCTCTCTGCCTCCAACGGGAGAAAAGGAAGCCTAAAGAAGCCAGCTGATTCTGGGCAAGACTGAAGATAGGAGGAGAAGGGGACAACAGAGAGTGAGATGGCTGGATGGCATCACCAACTTCAATGGGCACGAGTTTGAGGAAGCTCCGGGAGTTGGTGCTGGACAGGGAGGCCTGGCGTGCTGCAGTCCATGGGGTCGCAAAGAATCGGACATGACTGAGCAACTGAACTGAACTGAACTGAAAGGAGTCAGCTGCCCAAAGTCCAGAGCAGGTGGGCAGAGTTCCCACATGAGCTGGGTCTGGACATTCCCACTACACTGGGCTCACAAAGACTCCCAAAGCCCAGANTGGGGTCGCAAAGAATCGGACATGACTGAGCAACTGAACTGAACTGAACTGAAAGGAGTCAGCTGCCCAAAGTCCAGAGCAGGTGGGCAGAGTTCCCACATGAGCTGGGTCTGGACATTCCCACTACACTGGGCTCACAAAGACTCCCAAAGCCCAGACACAGGAGCCAAGAACGTCCCATGGAGCCCAGGACACCCTCCAGAGAGTCCCAGACTTTCCAGACCACATCCCTTGAAGGAAGTACTGAGCCCCCTCAGGAGCACCAGCAGAAAAGCCCAGGAATAATCAGAAGTACACCTGGATACTCCCTGCGACCCTGAGCACCGGTGGAGGGGACAGGAGAGTGGCACTCGGTGGTTCCCCACCCCCACCTGCCACACCACCCGCCCGAGACAGGCTGGGGCCATGACCTCTGGGAGTCACCCCCCGACCTCAGCCCCAACATTCTGTTCTGTTGACACCAAAGAGTTTCCAGCAGGCAATACCCTGACTGAGGGGAGGAAACAGACCCAGCTCATCCCAAGAGCGAACGTTCTAGGTGTTTATATTCATGACAATGGCCAGGAGTCCAGTTAATTGCAGTGGCGGTGGGTGGGTTTATCCAGTACAAANACCAAAGAGTTTCCAGCAGGCAATACCCTGACTGAGGGGAGGAAACAGACCCAGCTCATCCCAAGAGCGAACGTTCTAGGTGTTTATATTCATGACAATGGCCAGGAGTCCAGTTAATTGCAGTGGCGGTGGGTGGGTTTATCCAGTACAAACACGGCCGTGTGTACTCCATGGCGGCTGGCAGATGTGCTAAGGAGGCCCATAGGGATCTGGTCCCAGGCTCAGCTTTCCCCACCCCGACTCTGCAGCTGCCACGAGACGTTTACCTGCCAAGCAATCAGGTCCTTGAGCTTCTCGATCTTCTCGTGGGCCTCGGGGTGCTCCTGCAGGTACCGCTCGGTGAAGAAGGCCTGGTGGGGACAGAGAGAGTGGCTGAGCCCACCAACATGCCCTGGCTGCAGGCAGTTTGGCACATCTGGAGTCCCCAGGCCCAGGAGAGAGACGTGTGGAACGCAAGACCACAGCTCGGCCGTCACCAGGCTCACATCCCCCCAGGTGGGACCCTTTCTACCAAAACATTCAGGAAGGTCAATACAACAAGAGGACTCTGTTCATTCACTGCAGAGGCCCTGTTCACAGAGCCCAGCAAGGCCGCTGCTGACCGCCTCCCCCCACTCCCCGCTCAGGTCATGGGCGGCACTCCCCAGCTGCTTCCGGGCCATGACCTTCAGCCGGGCCTGCTCTGCACCTGCGGACGGCTGGGACGCAGCAACACCTCCCTGTCCCCTCACGGCCCACCTTCAGGCAGCACCCTTCCTGCCTTGGTTTCCCCTTCGTCTAGACCAGAGGGGTTAGCAAACTCTTCCTGTGAAGAGCCTCAGCTCTGCTGCCATCGTATCCGGAAGACAGCCTCGGACACTAGGAGGCCACGCTGCAAACTCCATGTACAAAATCAGGTGGGCCCTGTGTCTAGATCACCAGCCGGTGACTTCAACTCCGGCTCCACCTCACTAGTTTTCCAGGGAGATCAGCTGGCTGTCCCCACCGCACCAGTCCCCCAGCTGTTCTAAATATTCTAGTGCCTTGTCTTCCACTACAACTGTATATTGTGGTCTGTAATAACCCCGGGTCTCTGGACAGTCAGGTGGGTCATTCTCTATCAGCACAGCCCGGTAGGGGAGTGGGGACAATGTCCAGGCTAGCCATGCCCAGGGTGGGGGTCTTGACTGCTGGTGGCGGGCAGAAGCTGCCCCCGGGGAGTGGGTCCAGTTTGGCCCACTTCAGCGAGCCCGGCGAGGTCTCCGGGCTTGGAGGCGGGGTTTGGAGCTAGCCTGTCCCTGGGGGCGGGGCTGCAGCTAGGAAGCGAGCGTGTCACGTGCCTTCTCGTAATTGGCAAAACCTCCCATGACGGCGGGGTCCACGATGCCATTCAGGAGCATGGAGAGCGGGTTGATGGGGAGGCTGGGGTCGTCTAGGTGCTGCTGTACCATGCTGTTGATCTTGTCGTTGGTCAGCTGCATGGTCTCGATGGCGTTCTCCAGGGGGCTGATCTCCACCTGTGGAAGCGGGAGGACAGGGATGGCTCAGGCTGGTGACCACGCCCTGCCCCGCGGGGGCCCCTGCCCATGCCCCCAGCACCTCGCCAGAGCATCCAGACTGTGGCCCGGACTTCCTACTCCCTGGGTACGTGTCCTTCCAGTGGATCTTCGGGGCCAGGTCTCTCATTACCCAACAAGAGGAGCCGGGCGTGTGAGCATCTTTACACGTTTCCACTGACCCAGTCCCCACGTGCAAAGTCCAAAGGCAGGACGCAAGGCTGCCTTGTCCCAGGGTGCGTGTGTGTGCACATGCTCATCTGTATACATGTGTGTGCATGCATGCATGTGTGTACATGTATGGTCACCCCAGGAAAACGCAGCCCTGAGTGGTGCATACAGCTGCTTCACGGATGAGGGCTTTTAGCCATGGTCTTGTCCACTGCTTGTTTTAAGGAATCTGGGGCAATCTGTCCTGTCCCTGAGGCAGGAGGTCTGGGCACTTTGTAAGCCCCCCGGACCTGCTTGGTCTGAGAAGTTGGGGAGGGGTAGAGAGGTGCCGCCGCGGTCTCCACCTGCGACCACGTGCCCTCCAGGGAATAAAAGAGCTTGCCCAGCGCCAGGGGCACCGCTTCAGTTGGACCTCACAGGCCTCCCTTGCAAACCTGATACCAGTCAGCAGGGCCTTCAGGGCAGGAGGCAGGGCGGTCCACCTCAGGCCCACCTCTGCCCACACTGCCAAAGCCTTTCTTTCACTGGGGGTCCCCACAGGGCTCCATGATGTCAGCCCCACCCTCCTCTCTGGCTCAGCTCTAACTGCCAGGAGAATGTGACTGGGTTTAAAACAATAACACCACCTTCACGCTGGGTCTACCTCCAACGGACCCAAGGCTGGGCCCCTGAGCCACATCCAGCGGTGACCTCAATGCAAGATAATCTGGTCCTTGCCCTCCCCAAGGCCAGTGTGCTGGGTCCCCCTGTCTGTGCCAGGGACCCAAGGGTGTCTTTAGCAAATGGCAAAGCAGAGCAGCCTGNCTGGGTCTACCTCCAACGGACCCAAGGCTGGGCCCCTGAGCCACATCCAGCGGTGACCTCAATGCAAGATAATCTGGTCCTTGCCCTCCCCAAGGCCAGTGTGCTGGGTCCCCCTGTCTGTGCCAGGGACCCAAGGGTGTCTTTAGCAAATGGCAAAGCAGAGCAGCCTGTTTTCTTCTTGCTCCAGCCCCTGGGGGCTGTCTAAGAGGCAGAGGGAGGGATAGAGGTACAGAGACGCTCAGGGAACAGTTCTGCTTGTGGCCACATCCTGGAACGACATCCTCAGCTGCTAAGCAGGAAGCCCCTGCTTGTCAAGGAGCCTGCCCATGACCCGATGGAGGGGCGGTGACATTCAGAGAGGAGGCCGGTGAGGGTGCCCTGGTCCCACGTGCACCCCAGACAACACGTATCCCAGGACTGGTGTCATAGCCCGACACCTGGCTTGGTCGCACCCTGAAACACACCCTCCTGTGCACGTAACTCAGCCACATGGACTCTCCAGGGCAGAATTCCCTCCTGACTGGCTAATGACTCCCTGTCGTGGACGTTGCTGGCCTCAACAAAGAACGGTGTCCTAGATTCATCAAACCAAGAGGGTCAGCTGTTGCCTACACCATATCCCATGCCGGTCTGTCCTGGGAGGCAGACCCTCGGCAAGAGGGGCCCGTGGTATTGACAGCGGGATTATTTCAGTTATGCCGTCCGGGGATTATCCAGCTTCCAGCCCTCTTAGTTCACTAAAAAAAGGGCCAGCACAGCCCACGGCAGAACCGCATCCTTACAGAAAATCAGGGATTGCCTCTCTCCACCTCGAGCTGTTAAGCGCCTTCCTTGCACACCCTGGCTGGCTCCCGGAATCCCCGATTACAAACGGCTTACGGGCAGAGGCTCATTAGGAAGACAGGATTGTGCCTGTTTATGGAAGGGCCTCCTGGTCCATCTCCCGCCCACGTACATTACCAGCCCCAAACGGTGCCAGCAAAGGCTCGAATTTCTGCCACCTGCCACGCGTCTCCTGAGCCTTTTTCAGCTCAGGGCCTGCCAGGCGGCCATGGGGGCACGGAGCCCTAGGGCGGGCTTCAGAGCAGGAGGAGAGGGTGCTGGGGTTGGGGGAAGGGGAAGTGGCTGACCACAGGCATACTCAGCCAGAGGCCCAGAGCTCAGCTGGCGAGGACAAAGGTCAAGAGTGGAAGCAAGGCCAGGAAGAGAGGGTGCAGCCATGAGGTCTTAGGATGAATCAGGAGCACCCATGGGGCCTCACGGTAAACTGAACGGTGAGAACCACCCCTCTGGGTAAGATCCTGCCGGGCAAATAAATACCCAAGGCACTGAGACACAGGACAAAGCGTACATATTCTAATCAGATCTTTTTATACTGGCAGTTGTCAGTACGCTGCTGCTGCTGCGATACAGTCAACAAGAATCTTTGGCCCAACTCTGATTCCTGTCATTAGAACTATCCAATAGTAAGGTTTAGCTGATGAGATGCGAGTCATTCTTTCTTTAAAAAGTGTGGGCGGCGGGGAGGGTATATTCTCAAGCTAGTTTTATTTGAAATGAGCAAGTACTATTAATCAAGTTGTTTGTCATGTAAATGACAATAAGACCATCAGGAAGAAAGATCTTAAAAAGGGTATATGAATTGGAATTTGTCTTAAACTTTCCACTTTGTTAGCAGAAAGAACTGCCGAAACAGCACAGTGAGGGCTGTGTTTAAATATTTTGTAAGAAGAGATGGAATCTTAATTCTCTGGTTTTCTTCTACATTAGAGGTGGCTGTGATTACAGCATGTCCACTGTGGTATTTGTGGGCAGGGCGAGAGATTCTGGGTTGTTAAGTGTGACGTGGGGTCTGCAGCATGTGTGCTGGCCACGGTGACCGGGTGACAGGCCCTGGGAAGAGGCTGGGTCAGACCGCAGCAGAGGGGTGATGGGCAGTCTTTCTGCAGGGTGTGCTTACCATGAAAACAGACTTGACCTCAAACCACCTCAGAATGCCAGGCAGCTTATACGCAGTGGTATAAATGGTCCTCTCGATCCACATATTCTGCAAAGGGAACACAGACCCACAGTGCTTAGAAGAAGGATGTTGCAGGGGGCTGACAGCTTCTGCCCTCAGGGGGATCTGCTAGGCTCTGGGAGGCAAGGTCACCAGCCACCCAGGGAACACCTCACGCTCTGCTGAAGCCAGACCATCACACACGACATGTGGTCCCCTGTTCACTGGCCAACGGCGCCCACTTCCCTGGTATTTGGAAAAGAAAAATATAACAGATGAGTCGGGAAGAATTATCTGCATCTAAACAGGGGCCCTCTGAGTGAGCAGATTTTTGGAAAGGCTCTGATGAGTTTAACGTTAGCCTTACTGAGTGTTCAAAATTAACCTGAGGATACAAATCCATTGAGGAAGATGGGGCTTCGTAAAAGTGACGTCTCACATTCTAATAAAATCAGTCAGCATTTTAACGATTTTTTTTTGGTATAATATATATTTACATCAGAAAATAAAGATATGGAAATAGAAGGCAGAAAAATCACCCAGTACCCAAAGATGATGGAGAGGGAAATGGCAACCCACTCCGGTATTCCTGCCTGGGAAATCCCATGGCAGAGGAGCCTGGCGGGTACAGTCCATGGGGTTGCAACAGTTAGACACGACTTAGCGACCAAACCACCACCATCACCAACCACCCAGAGATGACAACCTAAACTTTTACTATCTATTGTTAAGTGTACTTATTAAGCATTCATAAATGTGCATATGTGTATTTTCAGTGAAAATACCATTTAATAATCTGCATTCTTCCTAAAGAAGTTTCTTAGGTGACACAGTAGTAAAGACTGCCTGCCAACGCAGGAGACGCAGGTTTGATGCCTGGGTCAGAAAGATCCCTTGGAGTAGGAAATGACAGCCCATTCCAGCATTCTTGCCAGGAAAATCCCATGGACAGAGGAGCCTGGAGGGTTACAGTCCACAGGATCACAAAGAGTTGGCTACAATGGAGCACGCGCACATACACACACACACGTTTGCACACACTTCCTGAAACGGTACATCTCAGATTGAGGGAAATTGTATATAAGCTGATACACATAATTCCACCTCTGTCCCATGGCTGCCCTGAACTCCACTGCAGAGTAAACAGTGACCCTTCCATCCCGCCCCCTGCTGCAAGATGTCGAGCTGGTGGCGGCCTTTGCCAGCAAAAGCTCCCAGTGATAGAGAATCACTGAGTCTGTCCATAGTGGCCCAGATACACAGAGATGCCATAATGCAGTGGCAGCATTTCCAGAAAACTGGACTAGAACTTGGAAAGCATTCTCCCCAGACCTCAGACTGCTGGGGAGGGAGGGGGCAGGCCCTGGCATGGGGCCCACGGACACAGGCTCCTGCTGTACCCAGGGGCTGGCAGCCAGGCGCCGGTCTGGAGACAGCAGTCTGCACGTTCGGAGCTGCCTACAGCCACAGCTCACTACTCTCCTCCCCAGCGCCTCAGGCCAGCACCCTCCTAGGGGCCTTCAGGCTCCACACTGACTCCTCTCAGCCCTCGTCCTCCTCTTCTCTGGCCCTGGGTTCCAGAAAGTCACCCCCCGGCCAGGTTTGGAGGCACTGAGCTGCTCTGAACTCCCCAGCTGGCCTGGTGGGGTGGTACGTAGACTCCCCACCTCGGGCCCCAGCCTGGCTTCCTGCAGCCACCAAACCTGCATGCTTATCTGGAAGCCAGGAGCTTTGTCAAGCCCGTGAAGGACTAAATCCCGTGGCTTCTGAAAGCCTCATCTGCGTGTGAGAGGACCTAATGGGGCCATTACGGGATTTCAGGGCCATTTAGAAAAAGCCTGGCTCTGAGGCTTAGCGCAGCTCCAGTGTCAGGAGCCGCGGTTATTCTTAGCTCTGCCCCAACGGCTGCATGCTCGTCGGCAATTTGCCTGACCTCCTTGTGTCTCTTCCTTCACAGTATGAAAAACCTACATGGCTGTGAGATGTGAGAGGCGTGAGGGAAATTCAAGGAGGGCCCGTACATTCTGCCTGGAGGATGCCACATCAGGGATCGAGTTACTGCCGAGATGATCAGAGCGGAGATTTCCGTACAGCCCGGCCCTGGCCTAGGGCAATGAGAGCGGACCTGCCCTCTCCCCATCACAGATGATGCCACAGTGAAACCCATCCCCAAACAGGAGTAGGAAGCCACAGCAGCCAAGAAAGAGGGGACTGACTGGGCTTGAAGCAACCAGTGTTGACACGGGGGCTGCCTTAGAATTTCCTGATTCCGAGCTCCTGGTTGACACACAGAGGAAGCTGGGCTGGGGGACTTTCAGGAGCTGTGGCTAGAGGTCCACAGGTGTGGCCCTGAGGATGGAAAGATCACAAGAAACAGAGAACATGGTGGAAGCTTTGCTGACAGCGCTCTGAGCTGCCCTTTGAGTCAGCAGGCGCTAGTTCAGCTTTGCCCTCCTGCACCCCCAGATACCTGCAGGCAAGGCGCCTGCCAGGGGCCCTCAAAGCTAATGCTGCCTTGAAATGTGGGCCAATCTAGGGATTTCCAGAGGAGGTTTTCAGGGCAGGAAGAGAGAGAAATAACATTTTAAACAAACAAACGATGTTTGATTTCATGCTTTTTCAAAATGGAATCCATTAAATTGGCTGTGCATATATTCTGTTTGTATTTATTTTTTGTTGTTTGTTTTTCAGGCTGCACTGGGCAGCATGCAGGATCTTGGTTCCCCGATCAGGGATGGAACCCCATGTCTCCTGCATTGGGGGTCCAGGGTTTTAACCACTGGACTTCCAGGGCAGTCCCTGTGCCTATATAGAGTCTTTAAAAGGCTGCAGGAACCTGTGTTAATATTTCCAGATCTCTAATGCAGTGTTTTTAACAAGGCACAGACGTTCAGCAACGTGTGGAAACATTTGTGATTGACTGTCACACCTGGGAGATTGTACCTGGCATCCCGTGGGTGGAAGCTGAGGATGCGGTTAAACATCTCCTGAGGCTCAGGACGGCCCCAGGCCTTTGCTCAGCCGCCCAGGGGCACCCTGCTCCGGCATGTGGTGCCAGAGTGAAGTTCAGGCTGGGCACTGCAGAGTGAGCACAACCCTCCTCCAGGCTGCGTGCCCGAACAGCAGAAAGCCACGTAAGCACACGGTGCCTCCGTGAACTTCTTTATAGCAGAGATACCAGCACCTGCTCCAGGACTCAGAGCCCAGAGGGAGGCTCAGGTGGGTGGGAGGCGAGTGTGCTCTGAGCACAGGAAGACTTTCAAAGTGCCAGTGACCTTCTTACAGCATCACAGGGACCTTGGTGACAGCGTCTGTGTACTGGTCATCATTGCACTGAATTTGGAGGGGTCGTGTGTCAGGATCTCTGCGCGTAACACACACGGGCATCAAACCCTGCACAGTGGGATCTCTGAGGAGACGCTCTTTTTTTTTTTGACGGGCAGTTTTGTGAATGGTGGCATGAGGCTGCGGGGAGGGAGGCCATTTTCGCTTTTTTACCGCAAATTCGTTGTCTGGGTTTTTCTCTCCCTTGCGGATCGGACGAGAATATTCAAATCGCTGGACCTCGTTGACTCTGTAGAAGCTGTGCAGAGACAGGGAAATCATTAGCTATTTCACCGGAGGAGCAGCCAATTTGCTTTTAGCCCTGGGATCTGGTCTCCCTACATGTCGCTGCATCCCTTAAACACCTCCAACCTTGACCTAGAGCGGCAGCTGGGCTGTTGCTCCCCACCAGCCTCACAGGAGAGATGTTGGCAGGTGGAAAAATTACCTTGGATTCTTTGCCTCATCTCTGTCCCTGCCAACGCTCAGGGGAGAAGAGATGCTGAGTAAGAGTGAAACGGGCAAAAACTGAGGAAAGGTGAGGCAAAGGAGAGAGGAAAAGAAAAAAAACCTTGGTTCTTCATTCTTGTGTTTGTTATTTGAAAGTTTTAATTCATGCATCAATAATCAATGTATTAAATAATTTACTAAGCTTATTAAACTTCTAAGAATGCATCTTGATTATGTTTTAAAGGTTTTGTATATTTTAAATGCCAATCTACAAAAGGCAGATTCTGCAACCACCAAGGGTGGCAGACACGGATGGATGGTTTGCCTTTCTCCCGTGGGGCGGAGGTGGGCTTCACACACACCCCAGAGGCAGGCTGGGAGGCTTACTCATTTGCCTGCTCTGAAACACAGTGCGCATTCCACACCAAAGGGAAATACAGGAGCATGTCTATGGTTCACTATCACTTAATACCTCTCTGTGAGAAAAAATACGTTGCAAAACTTAAAAATCTAAGCCTTATGAAAGTGATCATTCCTCAGTAAGTCGAGTCCTGGTTTATTTCCCATGCTTGCTGAAGAAAGGTTAAAGAAACGGTAGTGAATTTTGCAGAAGAACGCAACCTGCCAAACTGCAGGATGTGAAACAGCATATCCTGTGCATTATTCGGCCATCAAGAGGTTACTTTTTTTCAGAAGAACAAGGATCAAGTAGAAAAAGAAAGAGACGTCTAGGGCATGTGTTTCTACACTGCTGCTAAGTTAGGGGCAGTTCAAGGCAGACACATCCGGTCTCACTCAGATTCGGACACCTGGCCTGTGAGTTTGAAAACCCACCTCTGAGTCCCATGTTATGGAATCTCCCTGCAGTAGAGGCGAAGGGTCTCTTCACCTGGCACCTGGTTCTCCATCAGGAGCATATGTCTGAATCCCTTTGCTTGCCTTCTGGGATACAGACACTCAGGCCACCATGCAGGCACACAGACTCAGATCTCAGGCTATGGGGCGGGGCCTGTGCCCTGGAGAAAAAGTCTAAGGGGGGCCTCTCACCTGGTGGGTCAAAAGGAGACTAGAGTAACCCCTCCTTCCCCTGACTTTCTTTGTCTCATTCCCAGGTAAGGGACGGTTTCCCACCCTCCCAGCCACACTTGTTAACAACATCTCCCTTCCCTACTTTGATGCTGAAGAAAATTAGCTTCCTCTGCTTTTCAAAGTAAAAGAGCATCTGAAAAGTTCATCAAAGGCTGACATGCATCCTTCCACAGGTGAAGTTATGAAGAAGAGATCTGTGTACGCCTCTTCCCATCCTCCTGTTGGGTCAGGGAAATGGGTTGATTACCTTACAATCTGCTCTGACACGGGCCTGTGAAATTTAGGAGGCAGATCAAGTTTGGGCTTTACTGTGAAGCACTGAATATCTGAAGGTCAAAGGTTAAGGTCATCAACACGACGTACACCCAACCATCCGAACCAACGGCTTGGCCATCATTTTCTATCCCATGTGGTTGTCTGAAAGGATACATTGGCCGGGAGAATTTTTAATGTCATCGCCTGGTGGAGACGTTGTCTTCATCTTCTCAGCGTTTGGAAACTGAGTCAGTAGCCGAGCTTCAAAATCCTCTCGACGTTCATACTCTTTCCCTCGATAAATGAACACTTTTCCCTGCAAACAATGACAAGCATTAAACAAGACCCCAGGGACTGGGCCAGGAAAAGTGCACACATAATTGCACTGGTCTCCAGAATGGGCTGGACAGTGTTTTAAATGTCACTGAATCAAAGAACAGCTTGTAACTGCAGTGGTCTTACTAATCAAGAACTCGGGAACAGAAGACAGGTTAAGTGGATACTGTTGAAGAAGCACTAAACACGACATTATTGAAGTCTATTTGCACACTTCAGCCTTAACAGCAGTAATCAATCGAGAAAATCATGAAAAACCCAGTGAGTGATTAGCGCCCAAATCCTAGCGGGCAGGAAATGGTCAGACAGGATAACGGCACTAGGGCAAATGGAGAGTGGTGTCCACATCTTCTTCTTGTTTCCAGGGGGTTGTTATTTTTGTTGTTGTTCAGTCACTAAGTAGTGTCCGACTCTTTGTGATCCCGTGGACTGCAGCGTACCAGGCTTCCGGTCCTTCATCATCTCCCGGAGCTTGATCAAACTCATGTGCACTGTGTTGATGACGTCATCCAACCATCTCATCCTCTGTCGCCCCCTTCTCCTCCTGCTTTCAAGCTTTCCCAGCATCAGAATCTTTGCCAATGAGTTGGTCTTGGCATCAGGTGCACAAAATATTGGAGCTTCAGCTTCAGCATCAGTCTTTCCAATGAATATTCAGGACTGATTTCCTTTAGGATGGACTGGTTGGATCTGTTTGCAGTCCAAGGGGCTCTTAAGAGTCTTCTCCAGCACCACAATTTGAAAGCATTGATTCTTTGGCGCTCAACCTTCTTTATGGTCCAACTCNAGCTTCAGCATCAGTCTTTCCAATGAATATTCAGGACTGATTTCCTTTAGGATGGACTGGTTGGATCTGTTTGCAGTCCAAGGGGCTCTTAAGAGTCTTCTCCAGCACCACAATTTGAAAGCATTGATTCTTTGGCGCTCAACCTTCTTTATGGTCCAACTCTCACATCCGTACATGACTCCTGGAGAAACCATAGTTTTGACTATATGGACCTCTGTCGGCAAGGTGATGTCTCTGCTTCCATAAGCAGTTTTCATTTTGCCAGAGAATTCAACAGAGCATGAAGTTAAGGTGAGGCCTTGGAGCCTGAGCATGACTTTCCCAGCTGACTCCTACAGGTTACTGCCAGGAGATGAGCAAACCAAGGGACAGGGGTCCAGACAAAGCAGAGCGGCCCAAGGCTCCTGGTCCCTCTCCTGGTGCTGAGAGGCTCCCATATGAGCAGCTCTGAGGAGTTTCCCAGCTTTAAGGGCTCAAATGGCACCCAAGACTCTCCTGTGGCGTCCCAAACGATAACGGTCAAGGGGCAGAACCCTCTCCAGTCTGCTGACCGGAACCCGCCGTGCGAGGGCGTCTCTCAGTCGGACGGGCAGCGGACCCTCGTGAACTGCGGATGTGCTTCCTTCCCGAGGCCGCTCAGCGAAGCTGCTGGTCCCGGCCCGCGGCCCCCAGCACAGCGCTGCAGCTGCGCCCGGCCTTGCTCTGCGGCTCTCTGCTGTTGTCAACAGTAAGGGTGTCACGGGTCGGTGTCACCCCGCTGGTTGGCGAGGTTCCTGCCTCCGCCTGGAGAGCCCGCAGCTGGGCCGAGTCTACTTCCTGTGTCATGACCGCAGGAAATAAATGCCCTTCCTTGACTTAATAAAAGCCAAAGGAAAAAAAAAGTCAGCGGGTGGTGCTGGACTCCCCTCACTGAATGTTTGGAGCTGTCTTATGGACGACATTCCATCAGCGAAAGACAGAGAAGAGCATGTAGGGTTCTCCTCCCAAAGACTGAGTTTGGTCCCTCTCCAAGGCCACGTCTGTCACCTCCGTAAATTCTGAAGAGTCCACCGAGGGGTTGTTTCGGGTGGTGACCTTGGGGTGAGTGATCGGGAAGCCCTCCTCTCCACTCAGGCTGCCTCGTTGAGACCTGTCTGCTGACACGGTCACTCTGTAGGTATGTCGGTAAGCAAAGTTCTGGTTTCAAGAAAAACAGGTCTCTCTACCTTCATGGATTCAACAGGTCTCCATAGCTTCACAGATTCAACACGGGTATTCTGAGCAGTAACTGAGTCACA
Source organism: Neotragus moschatus (assembly GCA_006410615.1). Lineage (NCBI taxonomy): Eukaryota > Metazoa > Chordata > Mammalia > Artiodactyla > Bovidae > Neotragus > Neotragus moschatus. The sequence continues at coordinate 290,753 of SJYA01002979.1, forward strand.
AAAAAAGGTGTTAATGGGTAGCGTGATGCCTACAGCTCCAGAAGGTTCCTGAATCTTCCCCTCCCCACCCATCCTGCCCCATCTGAGGGTGGTTTCAACATCACCAACTGCAACAAGAAAGGGGCCACAAGCAGAAGCCACAGGGCCCGAGGAACCAGAGGCTGAGGGCTCTCGGTTCTCCTCCCTGGACTTGGTTGTTGTTTCCATCAGGGATTGTTGGGCAAGAGGCTCCAGGCCGGCTGGTCAGGAGTTAGGGGCAGCCTTGTCATCTGCCCTGATCCTGGACGGTCGCCAGTGTGGAGGAGGGGAGGAGGGACAGGGTGGGGAGGGGAGGAAGGGGAGAGGGTGCAGGGGACGAGGGGGAAGAGAAGAGGGACAGACCAACAGTTGGATCCTGTGGACTCAGCTCAAAGTCAAACTAAAATCTGTCTAAAAAAAAAAAAAAGAGCTCCTATGAGGCTCCATTTTTCCCTTTCCCTAGTCCAAAGTTATTCTGAGTCCTTTTAAGTCACAAAAGAGGGAACAATTTAAAAATTGAATGCTTTTTTTCCCACTTTGTGCTTAGGTATGTCTTAATGCACCCATTACAAGAGAAAAATGTTCTCTTTTCTCTAAAAAAATAATTTCAAGTAGAAACCAAAGTAATACGTAGTCTTAATTAGAAATATAAATACACAGCATGAACATCTTTTAAGGCTATAAAAAGGCAAACATTTCAAAAATTCAGGATGATTTAATGTATAACAGGCTAGTACAAAACTAGCATGCATTTATTAGGCTTTACATTCGAAGGGAGACATAATAATAAAAGTGTATATAAAGGCTTTAATAGAAAAACACTAGTGAGTTATAGATGGAAACACTAATAACATTTTCTAGAAACATCAATTACTTTGCATTCTGAAGTGGTCCCTTCAAGCCTGAAAAGAGGAGGGCAGTGTAGGTATAGTCAAATATATTTATTCCTTGTAAGAGCCATAAATATTAATATAAATGCAAAAAGCTCCACATGTGATCAGTTCTGAAAGAAACACAAAGGGGAGGGCCAGCGAGTCAGTCCTCCGAGGCTGTGCCCCCAGCGCCACCCGAAGCAGTCAAATATCCTGCCTCCTTTCTTGGAAATGGCAATGTTATCGTCAGATCGACCCCAGACAGGTAGCCTGTGAAGTATAATAAATACATTGCTGTAGCCCCACACAACCAGCCGGGTGTGGCGGGAAAGTCAGTTCAGTATTAATCAAACCCTTGAAGCTAGTTATTCCTGCTTTGCTTTGTCCTTTTGACGGGCAGGTGACCCAGTGTGTCCCTGGAGCGTGGGTCTCACGTGCCCTCCCAGGAAATCCTTGGCATCAGCTGGCTTGGGGACCGAGAGGTGCTCAGCCCACAGGGTTGCCAGGTCAGGACGCCAGGACAGAGTGTGGTGGCCTTAAATCCTAGCAGTGTCCACAGAGGGCAGCACGCACTCCACACCCAGCACCGCTCAGCTCAGCGGGAGGCAGGGCTTGTCTCTCCCTCTGGGTTTTTCTTAGCCACACACACAGAGGTGTGTGTACAGATTCACACACCTTAATCAAAGCCTTATTAATTACTTAGTTAAAGATTGGCTTTTAACTTGATGCCGAAATCTTCCTTAATTCAAGGCTATAACCAAACATCTTTTATTTATTCCTTGGAAGAGAGGACTTTCTCCAGAATCTGAGTTTCTGATCAACCACTGTCTTCGGTGTTCATGGCCAGAGCTGCATGACCAAGACTTTGGGGTCAAGGAGAGACTGACAGGCAGTGACAGGGACAGCCCAGATGCCCCAGGCACCCAGCCAGGACCCTGCGTGTGTGGATCAACCGACAAGTCATCTCCTGGAGCAGGTCAGTCCTGCAAGGGCCACCTGCTGACATTTCTATAAAGAACGACAGGTCTTCAGCAAGTAAGTCCCTTTTGCTGGTGCCAGTGAGGAGGGGTGTCTCATACCGTCAAGGACGCCTGGGGGTTCGGAAACGCTGGGGCCAAAGAAACACACCTTTGAGGCTGGGAGAGTCTCCCAGCTGGATCTACCTGCCCCAGACATCTATCTGGGAGATCTGCCTGCCCCAGACAGGTGTGCCCTGGGTACAGTGCCTACTTCCCTAAAACCGGAAGGATCATGCATAGGCTCCAAGGAAGACAGAAAACCAGGTGCCATTAAAAAAACAAACAAAAAAAAGAGCATAAGAAATGATAGGCAGACACAGTCAGTGGCATCCAAGAAAGAGTTCTTGAGAAACTCTAAACTATTCTATTGGGCTCTTTCTTCTTCTTCTTCTTCTTTTTTCTATTTGAGACTGTTTCCATCTCTGGGTTGCAAAGATCCCCCGGAGATGGAAATGGCAACCCTCTCCAGTATTTTTGCCTGGGGAATCCCTTGGGCAGAGGCGCTTGGCAGGGCAGGGTGGGGGTGGGTCTATCATCCATGGGGGTCACAGAGAATCATACACAACTCAGTGACTAAACCACCACCACCAAACAACTGTATTAGTAGGCTGCTGCCTGCAGAATCCCAGGGATGGGGGAGCCTGGTGGGCCGCCGTCTATGGGGTCGCACAGAGTCGGACACGACTGAAGCGATTTAGCAGCAGCAGCAGTCGCTTCAGTTGTGTCCGACTCTGTGCGACCCCATAGACGGCGGCCCACCAGGCTCCGCCGTCCCTGGGATTCTCTAGGCAAGAACACTGGAGTGGGTTGCCATTACCTTCTCCAATGCATGAAAGTGAAAAGGGAAAGTGAAGTCGTTCGGTCCTGTCCGACTCTTCGCGACCCCATGGACTTCAGCCTACCAGGCTCCTCCGCCCATGGGATTTTCCAGGCAAGGGTACTGGAGTGGTGCCTTCTCCTAGGCAGCATTTATTTGCAAGATTTCTGGGCTAAAGATTATTGGGTGATTTGACTGATGACCACACTATTTCTTCAATCATGTCAAAGAGAACATGCTTGTCTCAGGGATGGAGTGTGATTCTGAGTTTCCAGCACTGGAAATTCATTGCCAGTTTCTCATATACTTCAAAATATACATGCTTGGAAATTCCCTGGCGATCCAAGGGTTAGGGCTCTGTACTCCCACTGCTAAGGACCCAGGTTCGATTCCTGGTCGAGGATCCAAGATCCCACAAGCCACAGCCAAAAGAAGAAACAAAAATACATACGTTCATAGCAGCATTGCTCATATTAGCCCAGGCAAAGTCTGCCAAGGACGAGTGGATAAACAAAATGTGGTGTGTCAACATGAGGGGATATTACTCTTCCATAAGAAGGACTGAAGTTCTGATACACACTACCTCGTGGATCAGCCTTGAAGACATTATGCTAAGGGAAGTGAGCCAAACACAAAGGACACATTTTATACGAATCCACTTAAATGAGGTCCGTAGAATCAAGTAATGGAGAAGGTGATGGCACCCCACTCCAGTACTCTGGCCTGGAAAATCCCACGGGTGGAGGAGCCTGGTGGGCCGCAGTCCATGGGGTCGCAAAGAGTCGGACACGACTGAGCAACTTCACTTTCACGTCTCATTTTCATACATTGGAGAAGGAAATGGCAACCCACTCCAGTGTTCTTGCCTGGAGAATCCCAGGGACGGGGGAGCCTGGTGGGCTGCCGTCTATGGGGTCGCACAGAGTCGGACACGACTGAAGTGACTTAGCAGCAGCAGCCCATCCCCTGCGGAGAAGGCAATGGCAACCCACTCCAGTGTTCTTGCCTGGAGAATCCCAGGGACGGGGGAGCCTGGTGGGCTGCCGTCTATGGGGTCACAGAGTCGGACGCGACTGAAGCGACTCAGCAGCAGCAGAATTAAGTAAATTCTGAGACAGAAAGTAAGGCCTGGGGTGGGTGGGGAGGAGAGACGGGGAAATTATTGTTTACTGGGATCGGAGTTCCAGTTTCAGAAGATGAAAATAATCTGGAGATGGGTGGTGGGAACCGTGGTACAACAGGGGAAACATATTTGACGCCACTGAACTGTACACTTAAAGACAGTGAAGATGGTAACTTCTGTGTTACGCATTACTGTTCTTGAGTTGCTCAGTCATGTCTGACCCTTTGTGACCCCATGGACTATAGCCCATCAGGCTCCTCTGTCCATGGGATTCTCCACACAAGGATACTGGAGAGTGGGTTGTCATTTCCTTCTCCAGGGGATCTTCCTAACCCAGGGATCAAATCCACGTCTCCTGCATTGGCAGGTAGATTCTTGACCGCTGAGCCACCAGGGAAGCCCTTTGTTATGCATTTCTTACTATAACTGTTAAAATATGCATAAATCTCTGATGAAGAGTTCTCTTTAGGAAAAGAGAGATGGAATGCTTATATGCAATCAAAAAAAACATATTATCAGCCCCTCTCTGGCAACCTGAGCCAAGTACAGAGGTATGAAAATGATACTGAGTCGCTTCCCTGGTAGCTCAGTCGGTAAAGAATTTGCCTGTAGTGCAGGAGACTCGGGTTCAGTCTCTGAGTCAGGAAGATCCCCTGGAGGAGGAAATGACAAACCACTCCAGTATCCTTACCTGGAAAATCCCATGGACAGAGGAGCCTGGTGGGCTGCAGTCCGTGGGTTGCAAAGAGTCAGACACAACTGAGTGACTTCACTGAGAGTCACACTTGAGAGGCAGACCAAATCCTTCCTCAGAAAGAGGAGGCGCTGGCTGCCCAGGGAGCAATGGTGGCCCAAACCAAATAGAGCCCAGAATTACCCGAAGGAAGGTGGGGAATCCTTGTCCGTAGTAACCGACGGCAAAGTAGTCAGGCTTGGGACGAATCACCTTGACGATGTTCTCATAA
>SJYA01002979.1:298379-367662 GCA_006410615.1 Neotragus moschatus
GGGGGTGGGTCTATCATCCATGGGGGTCACAGAGAATCATACACAACTCAGTGACTAAACCACCACCACCAAACAACTGTATTAGTAGGCTGCTGCCTGCAGAATCCCAGGGATGGGGGAGCCTGGTGGGCCGCCGTCCCTGGGATTCTCTAGGCAAGAACACTGGAGTGGGTTGCCATTACCTTCTCCAATGCATGAAAGTGAAAAGGGAAAGTGAAGTCGTTCGGTCCTGTCCGACTCTTCGCGACCCCATGGACTTCAGCCTACCAGGCTCCTCCGCCCATGGGATTTTCCAGGCAAGGGTACTGGAGTGGTGCCTTCTCCTAGGCAGCATTTATTTGCAAGATTTCTGGGCTAAAGATTATTGGGTGATTTGACTGATGACCACACTATTTCTTCAATCATGTCAAAGAGAACATGCTTGTCTCAGGGATGGAGTGTGATTCTGAGTTTCCAGCACTGGAAATTCATTGCCAGTTTCTCATATACTTCAAAATATACATGCTTGGAAATTCCCTGGCGATCCAAGGGTTAGGGCTCTGTACTCCCACTGCTAAGGACCCAGGTTCGATTCCTGGTCGAGGATCCAAGATCCCACAAGCCACAGCCAAAAGAAGAAACAAAAATACATACGTTCATAGCAGCATTGCTCATATTAGCCCAGGCAAAGTCTGCCAAGGACGAGTGGATAAACAAAATGTGGTGTGTCAACATGAGGGGATATTACTCTTCCATAAGAAGGACTGAAGTTCTGATACACACTACCTCGTGGATCAGCCTTGAAGACATTATGCTAAGGGAAGTGAGCCAAACACAAAGGACACATTTTATACGAATCCACTTAAATGAGGTCCGTAGAATCAAGTAATGGAGAAGGTGATGGCACCCCACTCCAGTACTCTGGCCTGGAAAATCCCACGGGTGGAGGAGCCTGGTGGGCCGCAGTCCATGGGGTCGCAAAGAGTCGGACACGACTGAGCAACTTCACTTTCACGTCTCATTTTCATACATTGGAGAAGGAAATGGCAACCCACTCCAGTGTTCTTGCCTGGAGAATCCCAGGGACGGGGGAGCCTGGTGGGCTGCCGTCTATGGGGTCGCACAGAGTCGGACACGACTGAAGTGACTTAGCAGCAGCAGCCCATCCCCTGCGGAGAAGGCAATGGCAACCCACTCCAGTGTTCTTGCCTGGAGAATCCCAGGGACGGGGGAGCCTGGTGGGCTGCCGTCTATGGGGTCACAGAGTCGGACGCGACTGAAGCGACTCAGCAGCAGCAGAATTAAGTAAATTCTGAGACAGAAAGTAAGGCCTGGGGTGGGTGGGGAGGAGAGACGGGGAAATTATTGTTTACTGGGATCGGAGTTCCAGTTTCAGAAGATGAAAATAATCTGGAGATGGGTGGTGGGAACCGTGGTACAACAGGGGAAACATATTTGACGCCACTGAACTGTACACTTAAAGACAGTGAAGATGGTAACTTCTGTGTTACGCATTACTGTTCTTGAGTTGCTCAGTCATGTCTGACCCTTTGTGACCCCATGGACTATAGCCCATCAGGCTCCTCTGTCCATGGGATTCTCCACACAAGGATACTGGAGAGTGGGTTGTCATTTCCTTCTCCAGGGGATCTTCCTAACCCAGGGATCAAATCCACGTCTCCTGCATTGGCAGGTAGATTCTTGACCGCTGAGCCACCAGGGAAGCCCTTTGTTATGCATTTCTTACTATAACTGTTAAAATATGCATAAATCTCTGATGAAGAGTTCTCTTTAGGAAAAGAGAGATGGAATGCTTATATGCAATCAAAAAAAACATATTATCAGCCCCTCTCTGGCAACCTGAGCCAAGTACAGAGGTATGAAAATGATACTGAGTCGCTTCCCTGGTAGCTCAGTCGGTAAAGAATTTGCCTGTAGTGCAGGAGACTCGGGTTCAGTCTCTGAGTCAGGAAGATCCCCTGGAGGAGGAAATGACAAACCACTCCAGTATCCTTACCTGGAAAATCCCATGGACAGAGGAGCCTGGTGGGCTGCAGTCCGTGGGTTGCAAAGAGTCAGACACAACTGAGTGACTTCACTGAGAGTCACACTTGAGAGGCAGACCAAATCCTTCCTCAGAAAGAGGAGGCGCTGGCTGCCCAGGGAGCAATGGTGGCCCAAACCAAATAGAGCCCAGAATTACCCGAAGGAAGGTGGGGAATCCTTGTCCGTAGTAACCGACGGCAAAGTAGTCAGGCTTGGGACGAATCACCTTGACGATGTTCTCATAAAACTGAGCCTGTTTCTTCTGAAAAGAAGAGAAGAAATGCATTTCAGATTTGAATGGAGTATCTGAGCATCCGTGTGTCTGGATTCTTCCAGCTTTGGCAATTCTAGGGGGTGGGAGGGGGAGAAGGTGGGGGAGCGAGGCTGCAGGCGTGGAATTTAATCTCACCACGAATCTTTGACAGTACTTTCCATTCATTGCTCAGCATTCAGCAGGCGAATCTGACCAGAAAGCCAGATTCAGCAACTGGCTGTGATTTACAGGTGTTTTCATCACCAAAGAGGTGCCAGAGAGATGGCTTTTATTCTGATTCAATGTCTGGTCTTCAGTATTTTTAAAACATGGTATCGGTCAGATAATGGGATACATTACGAAAAGATTTAAAAGGGCAGAGTTCTGTCCCATGTTCATGACATACATTACAAGATCATTAAGTCGATCTGCTGGATACAAAAACAATTCAGCAGAGAAAGTGGTCATTAGAAACTGGTAGCTTCTATGGAAGGACAAAGGGTTGGGCCACCCTCCACCCGTCCTTCATGGAGATGGGCTCAGAGCTGAAACCGCTGAAGCCTCCTGGAGACCTCCGAGCATCCAGATCACTAGACACCTGGGCTCAGCGGTTGTTCACATGCACACCCTTCAGAGACATCTTCGAGTTTGATGATGAAAGCCCAGTGCGAAATGCTGCTGAGCCAGAATCAACCAGCAAAGAAATAAAAACTGTCCTCCTGGACAAAATGAAGGAGAATCCCGACATTAAAAGGAAAAGAGGGACTTCCCTGGCAGTCCAGTGGTTAGGACGTGTCCACGCTTCCACTGCAGAGGGCATGCGTTCCAACCCTGGTTGGGGAACTAAGATCTTGCATGTTGCTCAGGGAGGCCAAAGACATGAATATAAAATAAATGGCTTTTGCATTAAAAAAAAAAGAAGAAGGGAAGGACAGCTTTCAGAAGAACAAGTTGAGATTGCTTGTTTTTTTTTCAAAGAGAAGGAAAGAAAGACCTACCAGCAACTCGCTGAGCTGTTCATAATCAAACATTTCGTTCTCATACTGTTCTGCCAGCTCCTTGCCCAGGGCGATGGCCTCCTCCCACATCTGTGAGGGAAGAGAGAAAAACGAGGGCAAGAGAAACGCCAACCAGAATCATGCGGTTAGAGAGGGAAACAGCAACACTGCCATTCACGATGCAACAAGCTGGAAACATGCCTGCTTAACCTGAAGACGCTGGAAAAATACAGGTCTTTTCTACAGGCTCATGTCCTTTGGCTTGGGCCTCGGTAGACCAGACTGGTCAGCTACTGGCTCATCAATCACACTGGCTGCTGCCCCTGGTCAGAGCAGCCAGCCGGCCGGTCCTGCCCCTCTGCGGGCCGGCCTCTGGAGCCCATCTGTCAGGGCAGCCGTGGAGCGCAGCAGGGAAACTGCTGGGTGAGGTTGAGAGCGGTGTTTCTGCAGAAACCAAGGACCAGATTTTGGTACTTTTCTGAATCATCCCACTTAAAAGACCTATGTGTCAGTGGTCAGAAAGACAAGGATCTATTTCAACTCTGATCTAAGGCTTGCAATAAGTTCATGTTATATGGGCACATACCATTCAGAAAACTAAGATCATGGCATCCGGTCCCATCACTTCCTGGCAAATAGATGGGGAAACAGTGGAAACAGTGGCTGGCTTTATTTTTCTGGGCTCCAAAATCACTGCAGATGGAGACTGCAGCTATGAAATTAAAAGACACTTGCTTCTTGGAAGAAAAGCTATGACCAACCTAGACAGCATATTAAAAAGCAGAGACATTACTTTGCCAACAAAGGTCCATCTACTCAAAGCTATCGTTTTTCCAGTAGTCAGGTATGGATGTGAGAGTTGGACTATAAAGAAAGCTGAGCACTGAAGAATTGATGCTTTTGAACTGTGGTGTTGGAAGACTCTTGAGAGTCCCTTGGACTGCAAGGAGATCCAACCAGTCCATCCTAAAGGAAATCAGTCTTGAATATTCATTGGAAGGACTGATGTTGAAGCTGAAACTCCAATACTTTGGCCATCTGATGAGAAGAACTGACCCATTTGCAAAGACCCTGATGCTGGGAAAGACTGAAGGTGGGAGGAGAAGGGGACAATAGAGGATGAGATGGTTGGATGGCATCACCGACTTGATGGACATGAGTTGGAGTAAACTCCAGGAATTGGTGACAGACAGGGAAGGCTGGCGTGCTGCCTTCCATGCGGTCGCAAAGAGTCAGACACGACTGAACGACTGAACTGAACTGAACCATGAGAATGTAAAATCTGCCATCGTTTTGAAAGGGAGAATTTTGAATGATAATAGTTTAAAAGTGGCTTTCCTAATCAGGTAACATTTATTAAAATGCTAGTAAACTTTTGACACATGTGGACTAATTTATTGACACATGAGTTAGGCCTGAATTTCCCTTATTTGGGTGGGGGAAGGAAATAAAATACAGTGGTCTGCTTGAGAACATGGAAAACTTGGAGGGACTGTCTCCTCCAGGAAGCCTTCATGGATGCCACCCATACTTCTTTGTGCTATCATGAGGACCCAGGGTTCCCCTCTTTCAAACCTTTGAGTATTAAAAGTGACAACTACAGACTTAGAATTAGCAAAGGGTCCCCAGAGATGAACTGCCCACTCCTCCACTGGAAGTATCCCCATGAGTTAGTAGCACCAATCACGAAGGCAAGTGATTTCCAGCTTACTCTCTGTCCAGCAAGATGCCGTCTGCATCGTCTCATTAAAGTGTCATGTCAGGTGGGTGTTATTATTACACCTGTTTTGCAGATAAGGAAGCTGGGGGTTGGACAGGCAAGCTCCCTGCCCAAGGGCAGACAGTGGGGTAGACTCATCGTTTCCCAAAGTTCCTGCTCTCTATGACCATCTTAGTTGGAACTGCTGTAACAAAATCCCACAAAACAGACACTTCCCTCTTACAGTTCTGGAGGCTGGGAAGTTCAAGCTCAAGGTGCAGGCAGCCTCGGGTCTTGGTGAGGCTTCTCCTGACTTGCAGACAGTTGCCTTCTCACTGTACGCTTGTATGGCTTAAGCGAGATCTCCTTCCTCTCCTCAAAAGGGTACTAACCCCATCATGGGGACCCACCCTCATCATGACCCAATCTAAACACAATGAACCCCCCGAGCTCCATCGCCAAACACCATCGCATGGGGCGGGGGTCAGGGCTGTCAGGAATGTAAGCATTCAGCCCCTAACAATGACCATCTGCCAGCCCTTCCAGCTGCCCTCCACCCCCTCCTCCTGGAACAGGTTTGCAAGGATGCTAAGCTAGTCCTTAACTCTAGGCTCTTACTCAGAGCACAGGGAGCTGGTCCCACCCCTGGCATACCCTTGGCGCTGAATCCTCACCTGCCTGCCAGTCTTTGCCTTTTCTTAGCAGAACCACCCGGTCGAGGGCCTTACTTATTACTGAATCACCCAATAGACTTAAAATACTCTTTACACAGCTGCTGCTTAAAGACACCATCTGCTATTTTTGATGAGAAAAGAGCTATTCCGAAATTGTATTTTAATACTTTGAAAGACATCATAAAGATAAGCTCAGAAGAGAGAAAGATTTCAGAGATAGGACCAGCAGCTAGGACAGAGAGAAAGTGGCTGAGATACTCTTTGGAGGACCACATGCTTCTCTCCCCAGGAAGCCCCTCCTGGCTCCTCCATCCTGCCGAAGCTCTCACCCTCCGAATGTCTGCACTCTCTGAATGTCTCCAGCTGCTGCTCCAGCGCGCTCAGGTCCTTTGCCAGAGTCCCAGCCTCCATCTCTCAGAAGAGGGAGCTTCTCCACCTTTTATGTTTCTTTTAAGCTCCAGTGACCAATTCCTCCCTCAGTACATTTCCATTTCAAAGAAATCATTGCCTCAAGTTGTAGTTCTCACTCAGTGGCAAATACACCACTCCCTTAGCTGCCTCCAATCTTAGGGCTTCTGGAGCTGCTTTAGATACCGAGCAAAAGTAATTGTTTTTTTAAAGAAACACCAGTGGAAAAAGACAATGTTGCTCAGTCGTGTCTGGCTCTTTGCGACCCCGTGGACTGTAGCCCGCCAGGCTCCTCTGTCCATGGAACTTTCCAGGCAAGAGTCCTTGACTGGGTTGCCATTCCCTTCTCCAGGATATCTTCCCAACCCAGGGGTCAAACCCACGCCTCCTACATTGCAGATGGATTCTTTCCCATCTGAGCCACGCAGCACAGACACACTTTGAGTAAATATCCAACTCACTCAGGGGTCACATGGTTGTGCTCTTTGTCAGATTTTCTATAAACATATATTCCTCTCCCCAACCCCTGCATGTTTTAAAGCCTCCTGCGTTAAGGAGATCTGCTTCTACTTTTACTTGGCTAGGGCTCTACAGAGTGTGGGTCACTCATATTTCCCATGTGAATACCTTGGAAAATATTTCTGTGCCAGAGAGAAAACAGATTCCATATAATAGAGATTTAGGTTATCTTGGTAGAACAGTCGCTTTAACGTGTGTGATTGAACATCCTGCCCTGGCCCTGTTCTTAGACATGCCATAGGCCGATGAGGGTCACCATGGCCACAAATGAAAAAAGCACCCTATCAACGCTCAACTTCATGTTCTGATTTGAAGTCCAGAATCCGTTTCATAGCGTCCTTGGCCTTTCAACGTGGAGCACACCCTCCCCACTCTCCGTTTTCATCAGATGATCTTCAGCTATATTCTCTTGAGATGATCACCTTTTATTTCAGAACCTCTGCAAGTTTCATGAACAGAAAATCCTTTTCCCCCATGATGAAACGTCTTCATTAGAAGTGGCCACAGAGAGCATATTGGCAGTTGCTTTCTTAGACAAAACTGTGTGGTTAATGGGTGACCAGTCAGGCAGGGGGACAACACTGATCTTACCGGGTCAGGGAGTAGCAGCAGGTGCAAGGTGAGAGGGCAGCCTGGACAACAGCCCCCTTAAGAAAAATACAGCCCGCCATGACCCACCAGGATACTGATGGGCAGCTCTGAGCAAAATCACTAACTGGTTGTAAGCCAATTGCCAGTCAAGATGTTTCATGGGATGCTTGAATTTCAGTCACTCTAAAACTCACCTGGTTTTCTGGGTAGTTGTTGGGAAATGAGTCATTGTCTAGCACCTTCTAATTTTCCAGGGTCCTGCACAGGTCTCTGACATGTAAAGGGATGTAGATTCACCACTGTGGAAGATTCCAGAGAATTGGTTTAGGGTCATCAGCAGGAGGGGGCCAGGGTGGCCCAGAAGTAGCCTTCCATCCTGGTTAGTGAGGGCTTCACTGCAGGAGTGATGTGAGTGAGCATCTCTTCCCAGTCCCCCGAGGATGAGGGGCTGGAGTCCTCCAGAAAGATGTGTCTCCATGGCGACTCTGAGGGGTGTGGTCCAGCAGGGAAAGGGTCCAGCGAGTCCTCTCCTTTATAGAATGGAGACTCTTTGTGGGCTCCTCCTCTCTCTCTAAGCCTCTCCTCTCCCTGAGTGACGCCCCATCCTGGGTCTTCCTGCTGGTCTCCCTTGGTTTCCACTGATCTGAGAAAAGGCTGGATACTTTCTGAAGACGTTTCTGAGGTCCAGCATCACCACCCCCACCCCTGCAATGGAGCCTTCTCACCGAGGTCTACTCCAAAGTTGCCTGGTTTCACTTAATGACAGCACCCTCTCTGAGAGCACACACATCACTGCACCAGCTGCCTGAGAAAGGTGGCTGGGCTGCCTGCCCTCCAGTAGGACAGGAAACACAGCAGGATCTGGGACTCAGGCCAGACTTAAGAAGCCTTGATGGGAGGCTTCTCACACTGACTCGAAGATGAATTCTGCCTGCTGGGACTGTCACGTACCCAGGAATTATTGCCCCTCAAAATCATGTTCCTCTTTGCCCCACAGCAAGTCTTTATTAGTCTAAATGGAAAATGATTTGCTCAGTTTTAATGCCCCTGGGAGGAAAATAGGAAACGAACAATTTTTTTAAAAAAGAGATATTTTTTGCCTTTTTCTTTAATAAAGGGCCTTTGTAGTTCTGCAAGCCCTTAGAAAGCCTAAACCAAGCATTTAAAGAGACAGTTGTGTTTTGCTTGGTGGTTTGATCAGAAGGAGAATGGACCCACTGTGCCACGCACCCCTCACTCTGCAGTAATTACTGGGCACCTGTGATGGGGGTAGGTTCAGAGAGAATAAGGAGGGGTGCACACAGTTCTTGAGGAGGATTTGAGGAATAAAAGAAACAGGCAATAGCTGGAGAGGGGAGTTAGAATGAAAGATAACTTTTTTAAAAGATGGGGGAAATAATAGCATGGTTGTAGGCGAGTATGTGGGCTTCCCAGGTGGCGCTAGCGGTAAAGAACCTGCCTGCCAGTGCAGGAGACATGGGTTTGATCCCTGGGTAAGGAAGATCCCCTGGAGGAGGGCATGGCAAGCCACTCCAGTATTCTTGCCTGGAGAATCTCACGGGTGGAGAACTCTGGTGGGCTACTGTCCATAGAGTTGCAAAGAGTCAGACACAACTGAAGCAGCTTAGCAGGCAAGTATGTTTTAGCCAGTAGAGAGGAAGACAGTGCGGCCAGTGGGAAGAAGAGAGATGGGCCGGAGTGATGTCCTGGATGGGCCTGGAGGTCTGGGGCCTGTGGGTGGCAGCAGCCTTGGACGGGAGCACAGACAGACGTCCCTGGACCAGAGGGACTGATACAGATCCACGGCCTAGAGTGCGACCGGCCGAGCGAGGCCAGAGATGTCCCACACAGCCTGGGGACCGCCAGCTGGAAAATCAATGACTAACCAAGAATTCCCACTTGCAGGAGAGGAGCCGAAACAGTCAGAGCTGCCGGAGCTGCCTGGAAGGGAGTCAGACCTCCCCGGACTGATTGGAATTCGCTCTCCTGTCAGCTCTGCGGCCACGGGAGGCTTGTGCTCGGGCCTCTGAGCCGTGCTGGGTACCCGGGTCCTCCAGGCACGCACACATCTGACACTGGCCCCATATGAGAGACTCTGTGCAGTCAGCTGACTTCAGGCCTCTGGAGCTGTCCCCTGCCTCTCCTAGTCCCCAATGGCCCCACATCCCGGGCCTGGACCCCTGCCCCAGCCCCCCACCTACCGGGCTTCTGCCACCGTGAGCCCAAATCACTCCCTGAAAGGGGGTCAGCAAAGGCAACCCTGCTTATGTCCGTAAAATCTCACTGGCTCCTGGGTCTATGTGCGTGCATGTCATGTCCAGCTCGCTGCGACCCTATGGACTATATAACCTGCCACGCTCCTCTGTCCGTGGAATTCTCGAGGCAAGAAAACTGGAGTGGTTGCCATGCCCTCCTCCCACGGATCTCCCCGGCCCAGTGATTGAACCCGTGTCTTTCACGTCTCCTGCACGGGCAGGCAGGTTCTTTACCACTAGTGCCACCTGGGAAGCCCCCTTGGTGACTGTGGAGCAAGTCGAATCTTTAGGAGACATGCAAGGCCATGGAGAGACTGGCTCCCAAGTTCTCTGCATCTGTGAATCCCAGGAGCCCCTCCTCACCCCGCTGATAGACAGACTGGCCTCAGAAGCCCTGGCCTTGATCAATACGGTTCCCACTCTTTGGACTCCCTGCCCATCCCCCACATCTCAGAATCCCAGCTACTCCCAGCTATCACCTTGCAAGCTTCATCTCTTTCTTCAAGACCCAGCTTGTGATGTGTGCTAAGTAGCTTCAGTCATGTCCGACTGCCAGGCTTCTCTGTCCATGGGGTTCTCTAGGCAAGAATACTGGAGTGGGTTGTCATACCCTCCTCCAGGAGGTCTTCCCAACCCAGGGATCGAACCTGCGTCTCCTGTGACTCCTGCATTACAGGTGGGTTATTTACCACTGGGCCACCAGGGAAGCCCAGGACACAGTTTACAAGTCACCTTCTGATGAAGTCTGCCCTTTCTCCTCAGGAGGGGAATCATTCCCATACCTGTTAGGTTGGTAGACTGAACCGGCCAATGATCAGTCAGGGAGCAGGTTTTGCTCTTTGCCCGCTCGTCCATTAGCCCTGGTTCTAGACTTCTCAGCTTGAGGCAGGCCTTTGGCCTCCCCTACCCCCTGTAATTCATGCAGGCGGATGGCACCTGGCACCCAGGAGACTGGGATGCAGAAACACAAGTGAGGGGTGGTGCAGGGTGGGGAGATGGGGGGTCAGGGTTGATACCAACTCCAAACCTCGATTTTCTCTGTGTTGATCACAAATGGTTCTCTTCTGGGAGCCCAGTCATAATTAACACACAATCTCTATGCTCACTCCAGCCAGATTCTTGCTAATTGAACAGATTCTGGCAAATACCAGGATTTTCAAAAATTCTGGAAATGCTGAGACTATACCAAGAAAGAGGGTGATGGGATGCTCGTACCTGTAATTCCTCTGACTGACAACTGTGCTTTCAAGAAGGAAACTCAGAGGGTGAGAAAATGTCAGCCCCAATACTCAGAAAAGCACCCCAGCCGTTTCACTAAAAGTGGAAACTTGCTTCCAAGCCCCTATTTTTAGTTCATGGGATGATGTAGGATGCCTCCCTTTTTTTTTTTTTTTTTTGACTTGGGCACAAGGCAAAGTGCAAACTTCGTCAAGGCGACGTTATTTTAAGGGAAGAGAAGACAGAGCTCCAGTCGCAAATAGTCCCAGAGCTTCAGACACCATGTGGGCCGCCAGCCATGAGCCCCCTTCGCCAGTGCCAGGCTGGTTCCTGGTTTTTGAGGCAGTGAACATCAGGTTCACCGCCTCCCTCACTCCGACTCCATTTGCCTGAGAGCAGGGCTTCTATTTTCAACGTGCCCTCCATAGAGAAGCCTGGTAATTTTCAGTGAAGTACTTGGATTAAGAGCTTTATTGAAAATTACTAGGCCTCAACCAAACACAATAAGACAGACAACTCAGAGCATCTTCGGCACAGAACGCTCGACTGCCGCGATAAGACCTGGCTTTCCAGAGGGGCTCAAACGGGTGGTGAAACGAGAACGGAAAGGAGTGGAAGCTAATTATTAGCCCAGGAAGGAATAAGGCAGAAGAATGAAACGGAAAACAGATGGAAATGACATTTCTTTCTCTTTTTTTTTTTTGAGAGGAAGAAAAAGATGAAAAGACCAACAGCTGGGCTGAAAGACATTCAAAACTTTCCAACAGTGGACAAGCAAGAATAAGAGAGTGATTTTTTGTGCAGAAGAAATACAGAAAGATAACAGAGCCTAATTCAAAAGCTGGAGTGTCCAATATAATGGAGCAGAAAAGCCGTTCAGCGTTGCTGCTTTCTGAGCATTGAGGTGGAGAGACTTTGAATATAATCCGGCCCCAGTCCCATGCTGGTGCCCTGGGCTGTCCCCGCAGACGCTGGTATCCGATGTCTGAGAGGTCCGATGGACACCAGCTCCTTTAAGGGCCTGTGAGCACAGTTCCCAGGACACAAATCTGCACTGGATTCTGTAAGTTCTCACTTCCCCTAGAAAGCTGCACACATTTAAAACACTCACTGAAAATGAGCTCTAGGATGAGTAAGGTTCCCGCCTGTTCAGGATAGAGTGAAGGCTTCCTTAATCACCTAAGGGGACAGCCTGTACCAATGGAGCGATACTCCAGTCACACCCTTGCCAGGTTCAGATACCATTTATTTTACAATCACGAGGTCCCCGGCCATTTCTAGGCTTCAAGTTCAACTGTACTATGAAGGCCTCTCACTTGAATTATTGTTGTTGTGCAGCTGCTAAGTCATGTCCAACTTTTTTGCAACCCCATGGACTGTAGCCTGCCAGGCTCCTCTGTCCATGGGATTTTCCAGGCAGGAATACTGGAGTGGGTTGCCGTTTCCTACTCCAGGGGATCTTCCTGTCCCAGGGATCGAACCTAGGTCTCCTGAATTGGCAGGTGGGTTCTTTACCACTGAGCTGAATATATGGCTTTAAACCAGAATTTTTTTCCCTAATATAAAATAGAGGTAAAATCAAACCAAAGAAATTCTTGTGATTTCAATATAACGCAGGAGCAAATTCAAATGTGGGTCTTGAATGAGCAGTGAAGTCAGAGTCTATTTCTTTTAGATTTATTTCAGTTTTTCAAATATTCATTTAGGGTAAGGAATATATCCCAACAGGCATGTAAGCAATGCCACTGCCAGTGAGGACCCCAAACGGAGAGGCAGGCAAGCATCAACTTCCCAACAGTCCGTGGATGAAAGCGCTAGCAGAAACCATCCTCAACAATAGCAGAGTCTGGCTCAGAGCAGCACCATCCAATGGAACAGCGGCCAAGACACACATGCAATTTTAGATTTTCTAGTAGCCACATTTTAAAAAGTGGCCTTCATTTTAGTAATGTTCACTATATCTGGACTACTGCCATTTCAGCAGGTAATCAAAAACACAAAATGCATGAGATATTTGACAGGCTGCCGCAACAAAGTACTCAGGTGGCGAGTGTGGTAAAGAACCCGCCTACCAACGCTGGAGGTGTCGGAGATGCGGATTTGATCCCTGGGTCGGAAAGATCCCCTGCAGGAGGGGGTGGCAACCCGCTCCAGTATTCTTGCCCGGAGAATTCCATGGACAGAGGAGCCTGGTGGGCTACAGTCCATAGATTGGCAGCAAAGAGTAGGACACAACTTAGCACACATTCATAGACACACACAATAAAGATCCGGTGCCTTAAACACATTATTTCCTTCCTGCTCTGAAGCCTAGAAACCGAAATCAAGTTGTCAGAAGGCTGGTTTCCTCTGAGGCCTCTCTCCTCGGCTTGTAAGGCAAATCCTCAGCCGTATCCTCACAGAGTCCTTGCCTGGAGTGTCTGTGTCCAGATTCCCTCTTCTATAAGGAGATCAGCCATCCTGGATCAGAACCCATCTCCAACACAGTCATATTCTGAGGCAGGAAGGTCAGGGCTCCCGCACATGAATTTCCAGGGACACAGTTCAGCTCATAACAGCATCCTCTTCTCATGCTGGGCCTTAGGGTCCAGGGAATGTTCTATGTTTCAAGTGTTAATGGCTGCTTGGGGCCCATGACTCATAGCTGATAGCTCAGGTCAGGGTCCCCCATTGCAGGAGAGCTGGCTCCCTGGGGTGCCTCGGCCTGGAGGGTCCCTTCCTCCCAGTTTCTGTGGGTTGAATCACTTGCCACCTGTCACCCAGTCTGAGATATTTTTCCCCCAAGAATCGGCAGATAAATGGATAAGGAAGATAAATGGATATATAAACCCAATGGAATAGTGCTCAGCCACAAAAAAGGATGAAACAACGCCCTCTGCAGCAACATGGATGGTCCCAGAGATGATCCTACTAAGTGAAGTCAGATAAAGACAAGTGTCATGTGACATCACTTATATAGTGGAATCTAAAATATGTTACAAAGGAACTTATTTACACAACAGACTCACAGACATAGAAGACAAACATGTTTACCAAAGGGGACGGAGGGGGTTGAGAACAGATGAACTAGGAGTTTTGGACTGACAGACACACACTATTTTGTATCTAATAGACAACCAACAAAGACCTCCTGTAATAGCCTAAAATGTAAAATAATCTAAAAAAGAATAGTGTGTGTGTAACTGAATCACTTTGCTGTACACTTGAAACTAACTCAACATTGCAAATTATCTGTATTTCAATAACAATGTTAAAAAAAAATAAAGAATTTCAGTCTGGATGTGCAGAACAGAAATGTGGGCCTCCAGTCCTTCCCGATGTCAAGTTCTTCATCTACGTCAATGACCTCAGCCACTGTCTTATTCCAGAAAAGTCAAGGAGGGTGTTATTTCTCAAATCACCATATATACCTACACCTGGCAGGTATAATAAGACCATGTCTTGCTCTTATTTCTTAAATGAATGTGTCTGGCACAAAATGCTGAACTTTATCTTCTGCTGTGACCTCCTGTTGCCCAGACCTCTTGCCTGCCAGGATTTCGGGCATCGTGGCCAGCGGTTCTCTGGTGCTCCTTCTCCCGCACCGCCTGGCCAGCACATGTCATTCCCAACCCCTCCCTAACCCAAGAAAGAAACTCCATTATGAGGAACTGGGCTCAAGGCCCATTCCCAAGTTCTGGAGATTGCTCTGTTTTCATGTGTCCAGTGGCAGGAAGTATGCGATTGAGGGATTAGAGTGAATGCTGCCTTTTCCAGAACATACATATACTTAGGTAATTTCCCTGTGCCTTGAGAGCCCTTGGTTAGAACCCCGGCTCACCTGTCTGATTAAATGTCCTGGTGGTCCACCCACTTTACCTGGTACATGCAGGTGCTGCTACATGGCCCTCCCCTCTGGGTACTTCCCCACCCACCGAGGCTCACGGTGGCTGCGTGATTTGCTTTAGTCAATGGCATGATTACTAGGATTTCCCTGGTGGCCCAGTGGCTAAGACTCTGTGCTCCCAATCCAGGGGGCCCAGGCTGGATCCCTGTTCAGGGAACTAGATCCCTCCTGGTGCAACTAAGTTCACATGCCGCAACTAGAGATCCCACGTGTTGCAGCTAAGACCTGGTACAGCCAAATAAAAAAGAAACACAAGAGCACAGTGAATGGGTCTCTTCTGAGCTAAGCGTGTAAGGGCCAAGCAGGGACTCACTGTCCCTTTGAGGCTGCTCTCACCTGGGTCCCCAGAAGCGAGGCCAGGCGGCAGCATGAGTGAACCACCTGGGCTGTGTAGTATCACTGAGACATCAAGAGGCTGAGACCTCAGCCGATTCCAGCCCATCCCAACTGACAGAGAAGATGGGTGATTACTCCTTCCTCCTGCTCTTCTGTCCCCAGGAAATTGAATGCTGGTGATGCTAAAATGATTTTATTTTTTTGCTTCGGAGCTCTTCATCCAGGTGCTTCAAATTTTGTTTGATGAAATCTTCTCCCTCACCTGCATTCACCCTCCTGTTAGCTTCACATGGACAAGTAAACTTTTTTAAAAAAATATCCTTCTGGAGAAGTTATGGGTATTCAGAAGTGACTTTTCAATCTCTTTGGCCAACACAACCCTAACAGCTGCCATGAAGACAATTCTCCTAAACTTTAATGAACAAGTGGAATCAAGTTAGCCTTCCTGACTCCAGGTAAGCCAAATGCTCACTTTTCCAGAACCATCTTTCTGTCTCCTCCAAAACACAGGAGTGTGTGAGGACATTCCTTCAGCCCCTCTCTTTTGGCCGAGAATGCTTTATCACTTGAACTGGCTTTTTCCAAAACCAGGATTTCTCAGCCTGGGTACTATGGACATTCTGGGCTGGATGATTCTGCACCCAGGGAGCTACCTGCCTTCCAGGGTGTCCAGAGTGTCCCTGACCTTGACCCACTTGACGTCAGTCTCATCCACACCCATCCCCCCTGCCAGGAGTGTCAACATGAAAGGTCTCCTGAGGGTCTGGGTTCAGAGCCACTGTTCTCAACTGAATGTGTTCATTTTTTCCCTCCACATGAAGCTGGGCTGTGCTGTGCTTAGTCGCTCAGCTGTCTCCGACTCTTTGCGACGCCGTGGATGGTAGCCTACCCTTTCCCTCTTGGTAGCCCATAAGTCTGCTTCCTTTGGCTGTGGGTCTGTTGTATTATTTTATTAATATTGTTATTAACAATAGTGTTAAACATCATATTCAATTGAAAGTACAGTACAGTGGTACCTTCCTTCCTGCGTTGCCATGGAGACTCAAAATGCCCCGGAAGCATCTAGCACAGTGCTTGGCACCGGGTGACTGCTGTGCTGCGCTTAGTCCATCAGTCGTGTCCGACTCTTTGCAACCCCATGGACTGTAGCCCGCCAGGCTCCTCTGTCCATGGGGATTCTCCAGGCAGCAATACTGGAGTGGGTTGCCATGCCCTTTTCCAGTGGATCTTCCCGACCCAGGAATCAAACCGGGGTCTCCTGCATTGCAGGCAGATTCTTTACCAGTTGAGCTCCCAGAAAAGCCCCCAATATGAGGCTGCACTGGCTTAAAACAAAAGCAAACTCACTTGGCTCCCCAATGTATTATTTACTGAAGGCCGACTGTCTTACCGCCCATGACCACCCCGCATCTTCCAGAGATCATCCTTGAATGCTGAGTGTTCACTCATTTGTTCACTCATTTGCTCTCTCACTGATTTCTCTGTCCATCTAACAAATGCCCCTGCATTAGAGCCTAGCCCCATCTCAGAGTTACATTAAGGTGCAGGATTAATATGCGTGGTCTCGGTCTTCATAGAGCTCACGACCTATTGGGAGACTCGCTAAAGAAATCTATGTGCAAATTATTGTTGTTCAGCTGCTAGGTCCTATCAGACTCTTTATGACCCCAGGGGCTGTAGTATGTCAGGCTTCCCTGTTATTCACTGTCTCTCGTAGTTTGCTCAGATTCGTGTCCACTAAGTCAGTGATGCCATCCAATAATCTCACCCTCTGTCACCCCCTTCTTCTCCTGCCTTCCATCTTTCCCAGCATCAGAGTCTTTTCCAATGAGTTGGCTCTTCACATCAGGTGGCCGAAGTATCGGAGCTTCAGCTTCAGCCAGGTCCTTCTAATGAGTATTCAGGGTTGATTTCCCTTAGGATTGGCTAGTATCCTATCTATTATTGCAAATCGTGGTGAGTGCTGTACAGGAACAGAAGGGGGCATGATGGGCATTGGAGCAGAGGTGATATTAAGCGGAGATGGGACGAGATGACAAAGGCAGGGGCAGCAGAGGCCTGCTGGGCAGAGGCAGGAAAGGCTACAACGGCTGAGGCCCCAGAAGCCGGGGTGTGGCTGGAAGATGCAGAGGGAGGGAGGAAGAGAGCTGAGATGCGATGGGAGACATCAGCTGGCAGAGAACGTGAGAGCCCTGAGGGACCATCAGCAGAGTCGCACCTTCCTTCAGCCCCGGTGGCCTCTGGCCCTCAGGCTTCCTGGGCCTCTGCAGGGTGCCGTCTCCTGTTCTGCCCGCTCCATAGCACCTGACCACCCTCCTTCTCTAGGACACTGTAAGCCAGAAAGCCAGTGGGGAAATGAATGGATCCATACTTTTTTAGCAGTTTGTTGAAAAACTGAATTTCTCTGGCTAAGCTAATAAAATCTTAATAATTGGCTTTAACTGTGAAACCATCTCATTTCTACAAAGAAATATATTCTGCTCCTCTACAGGACCAAGTATAATTCACCGACCATTTCCAAGTGGCCTCTGGTCAATCCCCATGCTATTCTGAATATTTTGATTTGTATCCCGTATCAAGGACGGAGGGGAACAAGTAAAATACATGTGATCATTTTAAAAGGGTTTGGTTTATGTTGACAGCCACAGACAGAGCAGCTGCCATCCTTTTCTGATACAGGTGCTGCTAGGGGTTAGAATTGTGTCCCCTCAAAGGACACGCTGAGTCTTAACCCCTGGGATCTTTGAACCTGACCTTACCTGGAAAAAGGGCCTCTGGATGTAACCAAGTTAAGATGCAGTCATACTGGATCACATAGGCCTTAAATCCAGACCGATGTTCTTAGAAGAACATACGGAGACACACAGAGGGAAAACTCCCGGTGAATAAGGAGCCAGCAATTGAGTGATACCAAGTGATGCCAGTGACTGTGGCATCACCAGAAACCAAGAGGGAGGGAGGAGCAGATGCGCCCCTGGCACTGTCCTCTCTCGGAGGGCACGGCCCTGCCAGCACCCAGCTGCAGCTCTGTAGCTTCCAGAACAGCGAGAGCATGGAGCCCTGAGGTTTAAAGGTGCCCGGGGGCAGGACTATGTTACCGCAGCCCTAAGAAATGAATATAAGTACCTTCATGGAATTCCAAGCTCACCTGTCTCAAAGTGTTAAAAAAAAAAACAAAAAGCAGGTATCTAAGATGAGTTAAAGGAGTTTCTCTGGTGGCTGAGACTGTACTGTCTGCAATGCAGGAGACCTGGGTTCGATCCTTGGGTTGGGAAGATCCCCTGGAAAAGGAAATGGCAATCCATCCAGTGTTCTTGCCTAGGACATCCCACGGATAGAGGAGCTGGTGGGCTACAGTCCGTGGGGTCGCAAAGAATCGGACACGACTCAGCCCCTAAGATGAGTTAAGAGTCTTGATGGCACAGAATCAACTTAGAAGTTGCTTTGAGGAAGATTTTATACCCTGAGGAAACCAAAATTGAAAAAAGACACGTGTATCCCATTGCTCCGGAGAAGGCGATGGCACCCCGCTCCAGTACTCTTGCCTGGAAAACCCCATGGACAGCGGAGCCTGGTAGGCTGCAGTCCATGTGGTCTCGAAGAGTCGGACACAACTACGTGACTTCACTTTCACTTTTCACTTTCCTGCACTGGAGAAGGAAATGGCATCCCACTCCAGTGTTCTTGCCTGGAGAATCCCAGGGATGGGGGAGCCTCGTGGGCTACTGTCTATGGGGTCGCACAGAGTGGGACACGACTGAAGAGACTTAGCAGCAGCAGCAGCAGCAGCCTATTGTTCATTGCAGCACTGTTTACAATAGCTAGAAGGTGGATGCAACCTAGATGTCCATCGACACATGAATGGATAAAAAAGCTGTGGTACATATATACGGTGGAATAGTACTCTGCCATAAAAAGGAATGCATATGAGTCAGTTCTGATAAGGTGGATGAACCTAGAATCTATCATGCAGAGTGAAGTGAGTCAGAAAGAGAAAGATGAATATCGTCTTCTAACGCATATATATGGAATCTAGAAAAATGGTCCTGAAGAATTTATTTACAGGGCAGCAATAGAGAAACAGACATAGAGAACAGACATGAACACGGGGCGATGGGAGGAGAGGGCGCGCTGTATGGAGAGAGTAACACGGAAACTTACATTACCACGTGTAAAAGAGAGAGCCAACAGGAATCTGCTGTCTGGCTCAGGAAACTCAGAGGCTCTGTATCAATCTAGAGGGGTGGGGTGGGGTGGGAGATGGGAGGGAGCTTCAAAAGGGAGGGGATATATGTATACCAATGGCTGATTCATGTTGAGGTTTGACAGAAAACAGAAAATAATACAATTCTGTAAAGCAATTATCCTTCAATTAAAAAAAACAAACAAACCCCAAACTTCTGAACTGAAGGCACCCACCACCCCAGCCTTTCCCCCCCCCCTCAAAGTGTCTGCTAATTAATTCGTTAATTTCTTGGCTGCAGCACAAGGGATCTCAGTTCCCCAACCAGGGCTTGAACCTGCACTGCCTGCATTGGAAGTGCCAGGAAGACCTAAGGAGCCTCCCACCTTTTTAAAAATAGTTACTAGTCGTCTGAATCACACGAATCACAGTGCTGAGATCTATTGCTGCCTGATTAGAAGGATGGCAGCTTTCCTTTTAATAGAGGTCAATGGTTAAATAATTTTGTTTGAGCCAATTAGCAGAGAGGCCATCAACAAGAGCAGCATTGGTCTTGCCACGGGTTTAATGTTTCAGTGACAACAGAGAAACTCAAACTGTCAAAGGCACGCGTTAGCCGTAACACAGCCAGTGCGCTGTGCTCAGCCGCTGCAGTCGTGTCCGACCCTTTGTGACCCTGTGTGTCATGAGCCCGCCAGGCTCCTCTGTGCGTGGGATCCTCCAGGCAAGAATACAGAAGTGAGTTGCCACTTGCCCTGGGTTCTTTACCCAGTAGCGCCCCCTGGGAAGCCCCAGTTCCCCCAAATCAGCGTCCTTTGCAAGGGCTATAAAAATCCTGGTGCTCAGTCTTTCAGCAGAGCATCTACAAAAGGGTGATTGATTTTTTTTTAGGGGAAGGTAGGATTTCTACTTAGAAGCACCAGCTGGAGGGCCATACACAAAGCCTTCAGATACACAATCTGCAACAAATTTCTAGTTCCACAAATACCATGTGTTAAAAAAAATGTGTTTCCAACATGGCAGGAAGGTGCACAGAAAAAAGAAAACGACAGAAAAGCTGCATTTTTCTCTTCTTTTTTTTACCTTGCCTTTGTCGAAGTAGTGGATGATCTCCTGGTAGAGCCTCTCCTTCAGCTGCCCCTGGGTCGTCGCCTGGTACCCGTCCCGCTGGGTGAGGTGGGCCGCGCACACGTCCTCCGACCACTGAGGCAAAAGCAAAGCGTGAGTGGAGCCTGGGGAGGCCTGGCCCCTGCGACCTTTCCCTCCCCTGGACTGAGAAAGCACAGGAAGCCCCGAATTCAGGGCAGCGTTCCAGCCGTGATTCTGGGCACCGCTGGAACGGCTCTCATCAGACTTTCAGGCCTGGAATTGCGCACAGAACCTCTGTGCAGAGGCCTCAAGATGAGAAAACACCCGAGGAAGGCAAAGCTGGTCGAGAGTCACACAGAGAAAGCCAGCAGGGTTCGGAACTGTCAGCTTGCCGATGAAACCTGGGAACCTTCCAGGTGAATGAGGCCCTGGGTGATTTGTGGCTGCCCCTGTGGGGCTTCCCCGGGCGCTGGCCCGGCTCCTGTGCTGCGAAGTGTTTCAATCAACAGCAGAAGGCACGTGGATCCCAACGACTCAGGGCTCAGCTGCTGTTTACAGACGTGACAGAGGACTTAGGGTACCAAAGAAGGACACACAGAGGCCTCGGCAAAGAGTGGAGGTGAAGGCGAGGTCATTTAACATCTAAACTCCTGAGCTTATGCTCAACAAATCCATGGCGCTGAATGTGAAGTTCAATAAACTTCACCATTTGGTGGGGACCTACTATGTGCAAGGCATGGGCTTCTCGGGTGGCTCAGCAGTAAAAAATCCTCCTGCCAACGCAGGGGACACAAGTTTGATCCCTGGGTTGGGAAGATGCCCTGGAGAAGGGAAGGACTACCCACTTCAGTATTCGGGCCTAGAGAATTCCATGGACTGTATAGTCCACGGGGTCACAAAGAGTCAGACACAACTGAGTGACTTTCACTTTCACTTTCTAAGGGCAGGAGGCAAGACAAGAGGTCTGGGGAGGCTTCCTGGAGTAAAGAATCGGAATGGGCTTGCTCATCGGTTGGACTCAGGAGGTGACGTCTGACCCGGTCTTATGAGAAGACGGGGGATTCTGCCAAGAAACAGGCTGCCTGGACCACAGTTGGGGTAGATTACCCCACCAGGTGGGGGGCACTGGATTCAGGGCTGGTAAGGCCACATATGGAGCAATGGGATGAGCCATGGGGCCACGTTCTAGGGGGCATGACAAATGGACAGGAACCACTGGGGCAGGGGGAAAGGCCTGAGGACAGGCCAGCAAAAACGGGGAGGAGAGGCCTGGGGAGCACGCTGGGCCCCGTCAGAGGCTGGCTCTCACAGCACATACTGCCCCTACCTTCCGGGAGGCAGAGGGGCTCCGGAGCACCCCAGGTGTGCCCCAGGTTGGACTCCAGGGCTCCAAGGCCAGGGTGCAGGGCACGGGGCCAGAAGGGCTCCCCAGGTCCCGGGGTGTCAAGTAAGTATGAGAAGCCTTAGACTACTGCATGTTTTCCACCTTCAAAGTAGATGTGTGTAGCCCAACCACAACCTAGAGTTCCAAACTCAACTGATTGTGGCATCTTTACCACGGGGCCAGATTTCGACTTTTCTGAGGGGTAGAAGAATTGCGTGATTCTGAACTATAACTACAATAAGATAATTAAGAAAGTTCAGAGGTCATATAACTTCCTTGGAGTTTAAAATCACCTAAAACATGTTAAACACCAAAAGAAGTTACGCTTTATACCTTCCTTTTCAACACTAAGATGAAATAACTTCATTGCTAAAGGCTAAAGGCTGATGTTTTTATTGCCCTTTTTTTTTTTTTAATAGCCTTAACCAAAATAGAAGATCCTATTTGAGGATTTTTACTTCACGAGCAAGACTATATCAATCATGGTGAATAATTTTCATAAAGATACAAGTAACGTTCTTTAGTGTGCTGATTAACCAGCATGAATTCACATTTACTGCAATATCAAAACATATTTAGGAAAAATTGCAAAATGTAATGATGTAAAAGATATGGAGAGCAATTATGTGTATTTAACTGGAAAATTCAAAACCCCAGTGAAAAAGATAATGGAAATGGGCCGACTGATTTGGTTTGTGAAACATCCTTGTACCATTTGTGAAAAACCCGACTGTTCTCAATAAATGTAATTATTAAATAAATGATACTTTACACACACATATACACTCACACACCACAGAAAAGTTTATGTACGATGAGAGAGAGCATGGGTGCCCAAGCAGCTTGTCAACCCCGTTTTAATTTCCCTGGTGTAAAAGAAATATTTCTGTAGTTTCAAAATGGCCTTGTTACTAAAATTTGGGTTTCTAACAAATGAAAGCCGTTAGAATTCAAAGTGGGACAGCTGGTGTGCAGTGACCCAGCTGGAATTCCTAGCTGCAGAAATGACGTTCCTTGGCAGAGTTTTATGTGGTGCAAAACCAAAGGGCTACCACGGGTGACTAGAGACGAGGTTCAGACTGAACCGAGTCTTACTGCGCTTGGTTTGGAAGGGACTCTCGTTTTCAGCCGGAGGTAAATCTCCACACTCCAGCTTCTTTTTATACGCGTCACGCAAGTGCCTGGAGAGCTCAGGACTGGACCAGNCACTTTCTAAGGGCAGGAGGCAAGACAAGAGGTCTGGGGAGGCTTCCTGGAGTAAAGAATCGGAATGGGCTTGCTCATCGGTTGGACTCAGGAGGTGACGTCTGACCCGGTCTTATGAGAAGACGGGGGATTCTGCCAAGAAACAGGCTGCCTGGACCACAGTTGGGGTAGATTACCCCACCAGGTGGGGGGCACTGGATTCAGGGCTGGTAAGGCCACATATGGAGCAATGGGATGAGCCATGGGGCCACGTTCTAGGGGGCATGACAAATGGACAGGAACCACTGGGGCAGGGGGAAAGGCCTGAGGACAGGCCAGCAAAAACGGGGAGGAGAGGCCTGGGGAGCACGCTGGGCCCCGTCAGAGGCTGGCTCTCACAGCACATACTGCCCCTACCTTCCGGGAGGCAGAGGGGCTCCGGAGCACCCCAGGTGTGCCCCAGGTTGGACTCCAGGGCTCCAAGGCCAGGGTGCAGGGCACGGGGCCAGAAGGGCTCCCCAGGTCCCGGGGTGTCAAGTAAGTATGAGAAGCCTTAGACTACTGCATGTTTTCCACCTTCAAAGTAGATGTGTGTAGCCCAACCACAACCTAGAGTTCCAAACTCAACTGATTGTGGCATCTTTACCACGGGGCCAGATTTCGACTTTTCTGAGGGGTAGAAGAATTGCGTGATTCTGAACTATAACTACAATAAGATAATTAAGAAAGTTCAGAGGTCATATAACTTCCTTGGAGTTTAAAATCACCTAAAACATGTTAAACACCAAAAGAAGTTACGCTTTATACCTTCCTTTTCAACACTAAGATGAAATAACTTCATTGCTAAAGGCTAAAGGCTGATGTTTTTATTGCCCTTTTTTTTTTTTTAATAGCCTTAACCAAAATAGAAGATCCTATTTGAGGATTTTTACTTCACGAGCAAGACTATATCAATCATGGTGAATAATTTTCATAAAGATACAAGTAACGTTCTTTAGTGTGCTGATTAACCAGCATGAATTCACATTTACTGCAATATCAAAACATATTTAGGAAAAATTGCAAAATGTAATGATGTAAAAGATATGGAGAGCAATTATGTGTATTTAACTGGAAAATTCAAAACCCCAGTGAAAAAGATAATGGAAATGGGCCGACTGATTTGGTTTGTGAAACATCCTTGTACCATTTGTGAAAAACCCGACTGTTCTCAATAAATGTAATTATTAAATAAATGATACTTTACACACACATATACACTCACACACCACAGAAAAGTTTATGTACGATGAGAGAGAGCATGGGTGCCCAAGCAGCTTGTCAACCCCGTTTTAATTTCCCTGGTGTAAAAGAAATATTTCTGTAGTTTCAAAATGGCCTTGTTACTAAAATTTGGGTTTCTAACAAATGAAAGCCGTTAGAATTCAAAGTGGGACAGCTGGTGTGCAGTGACCCAGCTGGAATTCCTAGCTGCAGAAATGACGTTCCTTGGCAGAGTTTTATGTGGTGCAAAACCAAAGGGCTACCACGGGTGACTAGAGACGAGGTTCAGACTGAACCGAGTCTTACTGCGCTTGGTTTGGAAGGGACTCTCGTTTTCAGCCGGAGGTAAATCTCCACACTCCAGCTTCTTTTTATACGCGTCACGCAAGTGCCTGGAGAGCTCAGGACTGGACCAGAGGCTGGGAGACTCTTGCTGGAGGTTCGCTGCCTGACGTGGCCTCTGCCTCGATCCTCTCATCATCAACAGACACTACGCATCTTTGGCATAATCTCACCCGGTTTCCTTCCGTTCAGGCATGCCTGGGGGCTCAGACGCTAAGAGGGGGAACTGGCTTGAGTTTAGACACAGGATTTCTTGAATGAGTTGTCTTTACTTGGAGACACAACTTAATTCTAATTCTCATACTTCTTCCTCTTTATCTGGTTTATAATTTTTCAATTTTTTATGAGGATGTAATGGGAAAGATGATTTAGTGACTTTTAAGTTTTAAAATATAAAACTAGAAGTTGTAAAGAAATTTCCTCATTTATCCAACTACTCACCCAGAGAGCCATCCACCCGCACACCCATCCATCCACCCACTCGTCCCACCATTCATCCACATACCCACCCATCCACAAAGCCAGCCATCCATCTACCCACACATCCCTCCATCCACCCACACATCCATCCATCCACCCATCCTTCTGTCTTTCCATCCATCAATACAAACATCCACCCAGCTGTTTACTGTGAGTTCACTCTGTAAGACTAACTGGGCTGCAACTGGACATGGGGAAGAACACGAATATATTATGGCAAAACACACACACACACACACCAATGTCCACAGCTATCTACATAACAAAATGATCACTAAGAACTGAAAGCTGTCAAGCCAGATTCAAGCTCAGGAGCAACACCCCCAGGAGAGTCAGGCAGGAGGTCTAATAAGCACTGATAGACCAAGAGGAGATCTCCATGGATGCCCTTGGAGCACAGGGAGGAGAAGTCAAGGTCTGCTCCCTACACTGTTTCCTAAGAGTACAAGCAGTGGGCTCACCCTCTTAGCTGTTCTAACCCAGAAATTCCTTCGTATTGATGTTGCTCTCCAGCATTACTGGGTCCTGTTGATAGGAATCAAGAAACAGAGAGTCCCTAACTCACTGCAAGCTGACAGACTAATGATAGGTACTTAAGGTGCTCGGTGATAACTTATTCTGACATCTTGTCAAATTTGCATTCAGTGGAGTCAAATCTATAATCAAAGTACTTTCTAACTCTCTTTGTTAATGTCACTACATTGAGTCAACATCCATAAAATCTTAAGTTACAGGTTTACTAAAAATCTGTCATGGGAAAATCAAATGTTAAATGATCTTATAATTTGTAAGAACGGGATCATAAAAGTATATGTAAATTTTACTACCTTGAGAAGCTTTGCATGAAGGAGTAAGGTATAGGCGGCTTCAGTGTAGTTATCACATTCCTTGTGCAGGTCACAGAGCTTGTACAGATACCTGAGATGATAAAACACAGGTATATTCCGAAAGCGTCACAACATAACTTGTGTTGAGAACCGCAACAGCAAAATTCTACTTCAACAGTAAATCATCTCTATGCTTTCTTTCTACAAAGTTCACGATACATAATGCCTTGGAAGCTTCTGGTACACAAAGCGTTAAGAAAAATCAACCAGAGTAATAAACAATAGATATATTTTTTAAAGTTTAAGTATTCTCTTCTCAGGACAAAACTGAAGATGGCCCAAGAAGGCACAATTGTGCTTCAAGCTTTCTCATGCTTTCTCACCTTTTCCAGACTTTTCTCCATACATTTGAAATGTTTCATTGCGACTTCTCACATGTCTATTGAGTCTGGATACACACACACAAAATCCATAAAAATACAAATCTATAATAAAGAGCTCCAGTGATCACAGTGAATGTGATCAAAAGAATTCTTGTGTCATAAAAAAAGGAGGCTTTTTAATGGAAAGTAACCTACATTTGGATAAAAGAAACTGATTGTTTTCCCCAAAGTTTATTGTATTCACATGTATTGATTTTAACGGAGAAAGTTAAAAAGTCTCAGAAACCAAAAGTTAGAAAATCATGCCTTTGTTTACTCTTTATATAAATAAATAGAGACTTCAAAAAAAAAAAAAAAGAAAGAAAACCATGTTGAATGTAACTAATCCATCATTAAACACTAATGCTATGTGGATCATGTAATTATTCTGGTCTTCTAAGGGATAATCTTGCTAAAATTTGACACGGCCATTAAAAGAGACCAATATGGAGAGGGTACCAACCATAGGCCAACATCCTAGAGAAAAAAGCAAGTGAAGCAGAAAAATCCAGCAGAAAATACAACACTCGAGAATTTGGTATCCAGGTAAGAATAGACTGAAAATGTATAATATTGTCCTATTTCTGATGAAGTTAAAACTAGATTTCTCATTTGATCATATGGCTTTCTGTGAAACGTTAAAATTTGTAGTGGTGCCTTTTGCTATAAGGGTCAGTCAAGAGGAACAAAAACCCTTTGCAATAATTTGTTTCTGAGCTGACTAAGTATGACCTCCTCCACCCCTAAATCTCCACATCAGCCTGGACACACTGCCCTAGGCTTGACAATACTTCCAGGATCTCCACCAAATTCAAACTCCAGCCTCCACGGTTTTCTGCAAGATAAATCCCTATGATTGTAAAATACTTTTAGCATGGATCTGACAGACAGCAATTATCATCAACAGGTCAAGGGTATAGAGAATCCTGAGGCTCACGTACCGTATGTACATTTCTTCCCTTTCAATCTCTTTGTAGAAATTCTGAAAGAAATCAAACCACAACAGTATCTTAAGAAACCAGTTCTAGAAAAGGTATCATATGCACATTAAAAGTTCACAATTCTTCAACTTGTGTTAAAGACCAACAGACCCAATTCTTTGGATCTGAACCATAAATCCATATAAAATGCAGAAACCGCTTACATTGCTCTTCATTTTTTTGGGTGGGGGAAAGAAATTCTAATGAATAAGTTTTCTGTACTTTAAATACTGTAGGATGTATATGCTAATTTCAAATCCCCAAGGTACAGAACAGTCACCTAACAAGGTCTTAGGTATGGAAACACCACTGCCACTTTCAATGTGAAACTCAGCGCCTGCACAAGAAGTGAGCACTCTCGAATGGGGGCCTGAGATAACTGGCAAATATTGCTATCATAAACGCATGCAATTACCCAGGAAGATGAAATAGCCTGTTTTATTTCATTAGCCAAAAAAAGACATTGCTTCCACAATTGATCTGTCTGAAAAGAAATGCTAAATACACGCAGAGAATAAGAGGGGGCGCATTTAAAGAGACGCATCAAAATTTCCACGTTTTGCAGCCTCTCAGCTGTGAGTGTCCCCTGGTTCCAGGTAATGAGGATATTTTTGGCTTGCAACTCGGAGCCACATAACAAAGGCAAGCCACATCAAAGGCGAAGGATGAGCTGTTCACTTCCAGCTCTGACTCGCCAGTGTTTACAAGCTACGATTTCACACCACTCTCTTTTGCCCTCCTATTTTTAATCCTTTCCAAAGCTTTTGATCATTCTCCTCTACAATTTCACAACAGGGTTATCACGGAACTTTCACTCCTCTCCGAGATACGGAAATGTCTTTATTTCCTGCCTGCGCTGAGTTCTGTTCCCTGCCTAGGACTTCAAAACCTCCCTAGACCCGAAGGATGTTCATCTCAAATTCCAATTTCTATATACAACTTTCGAGCTCCTTGTATAAAAGTTCACACTGCTCAGCGGGGGCCCCACTTCTGGGCCCCCCACCCCCATGGTCCTCTCTCTACCCTAGCGCTGCCAGCTGTGTTTCTCCAAGCAACCCCACTGGGACCAGGCCCCCAGCTCCAATCTAGCGCGCTCCATTAATCTTTCAGAGCACATACATTTCACTGCATTTCAGTTTTGTACTCCTTCATAACTAAGACACACCCTATTGATAAGATTTTCAGATTTCTAGTTGGAAACACCTTAACTAACCTTATAAAGGGGCCAGAATTTACTTATGTTTGTAAATTAAGAATGATTCCACTACTCTCTGGTGCAGATATAATTGCGTAGATGAGCCAGGGGACATACAACAAAATCATCTACCAGTAACTGAAAACTGCGTGATTATAAGGTGACGATGAAATTCTACTTCATTACAAATATGCATTCTGTCCAGTGGGAACTGTGATCCACTATCTATACAGACTTCCTTGCAGAGAAGTCTGTCTTTTTATACTGTGCTCAGTCAGTCGTGTCCAACTCTTCTCAACCCCATGGACTGCAGCCCACCAGGTTCTTCTGTCCATGGGATTTTTTTCCAGGCAAGAATGCTGGAGTGAGTTGCCACTTCCTTCTCCAGGGAATCTTCCTGACCCAGAGACTGAACCTATATTTCCTACATCTCCTGCATTGACAGGTGGATTCTTTACCACTAGCACCACCTGGGAAGGCCCAAGAAACAGACGCAGGCTCAGAGAATCAACCTGTGGGTGCCAGTGGGGAGGGGGAGGGGAATGGATAGTAGGGAGTTTGGGATAAACATGTACCCATTGCTATATTTAAAAGAGATAACCAACAAGGACCTACTGTATAGCACGGGGACTCTGCCCAATGTCATGCAGCAGCAGGCAGCCTGGATGGGAGGGGAGTTTGGGGGAGAATGGATACACGTGTATGTATGGGTGAGTCCCTTTGCTGTCCACCTGAAACTATCACAACGTTGTTAATCAGTTATACTCCAACACAAACTAAAAAGTTTAATTAAAAAAAATAAAGGACTTAGGCTACTGGCCAGAATAACAGCCTCTCTTATTTTTATCTTTTTAAGTGATAGAAAGAATAGGATGTTAATAAGCCCACACAACGTAGAATGTTCTACCAACTCCATAACAAAAGGATAATACCATTGGTTCTAATGGAAATTTGGCAATGGGGTTACATTTCTTTACTGATGAATATATTTTATGTTCTTTGGTTTTTAACCTTAGGATTTCAAGGGAATTTCTGCTTAGTAATCAGTTGAGTACATTTTATATTTTTCTAAACATATGTTTATACCTCCATATTCACCTAAAGATAGACTCTTGAGAGTCCCTTGGACTGCAAGGAGATCAAACTATTCAATTCTAAAGGAAATCAGTCCTGAACAGTAATTGGAAGGACTGATACTGATGTTGAAGCTCTAATACTCTGGCAACCTGATGTGAAGAAGTGACTCACTGGAAAAGACCCTGATGCTGGGAAAGACTGAAGGTGGAGGAGAAGGGGACGACAGAGGATGAGATGGCTGGATGGCATCACTGACTCAATGGACATGAGTTTGAGCAAGCTCCAGGAGCTGGTGATGGACAGGGAAGCCTGGTGTGCTGCAGTCCATGGGGTCACAAAAAATCGGACATGCCTGCGTGACTGAACCGAACTGAACGGAGAAAGACATATTCGCTTCTACGAAACTCTTATTTGTTTCATAAGAAAAGTACCAAGATAAAGGTAAAAATGGACCAGGAGATTAAAAATATATTTATAAGATTAACCATAATCTTAGCAATGAATATTAGGAGACAGAGTGTCTACCTGTAAAAATCTAGTTATGTTTCTTTGAAATGCAGAGATCTATTACGTATTCTAAATGAAAGAGTCGAGACAGGTTGAAATCCATCTCATCCTCCCCAGGAAATGGTTAAGAACAGGACACTTGACTCCTCATGGGATGATTCAGGATGCTTCAAGCTGAAGGAAGTGAACAATATCAGAGAGTCTCAGGATGGGAGAAGAACACAGGATGCAACATCAGCAACTCTGAGCTCAGGTGTCCTCACAAATGCTTACTGTTCTGACCCTGATTCTGGTTCTGGTAAAAGGCCCCGTTCAGAGTTCATCACCTCATCGCCGCTAGGCTTTGCATCCTGGTGCACTCAGAAAGATTGTGCTTGAAACACAGATTAACAGCAGTCAGTCATCAAAGCTGGAAACCTCATCAACACAATAATAATTCTTCCTTCAGGACACAAAAGGGCCTCTCGGATCCTCTTAAAGATCAGAGGAAGCACTAGAAAAGGATGTCCACGGCAGGTTTTGAAACGTTTTTTTGTTTCTCTCGTGCAGAAAAGTACTGATTTCTATTTTGCGTTAACCACTCTGGCATCATCAAAGTAAATTCTTTTGGACAGAGGAAAGAAGACAGGAAGATAAGAGCTGGGCTCATTTCTGAGCAAATGATCGAGGCCTTAATTGGGGCAGAGCTCACTGCCACCCCAGCGCACAGTCAGGCTACAAGGTGGGTGGAGAGGCAAACAGCCAGTGGGCCAGATCTCAAGGATGGAAGCTCGTCTTTCCGACAGTGGTCCAAGACCCTTGCACATGCAAAAGTAGTTAGATGTTTCAGGCTCACTGATCTTACCTCGACCATGTCCAGTCTATTGATGAGACCAAAAGCATTCTTCATGCTGCCAGTGTTCTGGAATTTCTAGCATTTTTCTCTCTGATTCTTTCTGAGCGCTCCCATCTTTCTGCTTATTCTTCCCCTGTTGCTGTTGTTCAGTCGCTCAGTCATGTCCTACTCTTGGTGACCCCATGGCTGCAGCACGCCAGACTTCCCTGTCCTGCGCCATCTCCCGGAGTTTACTGAAACTCATGTCCATTGAGTCGGCGATGCCATCCAACCATCTCGTCCTCTGTCCACTCGGCCATCCTGACACGCTGGTCTTCCATACAGTCCACTCTTTCTGTTAGTGCCCTTAACATGTTAATCATGGCATACTAATTCCCAGTCTGGTAATTCTAAAATCTTATGTCCAAGTCCAGGTCTGATGTTCTGATCCTTCGAACTGTGTCTTTTGCCCCTAAGACACCTTGTAATTTTCTGTTGAAAGTGCTAGCTAAAAGGAGTCAGGCAGTTTCTGCTCCGGGGAACTGTGATTCTCTGTATCCTCCTGTCTTTCCAATTTGGGGAGCAGGCGTTTTCCCAGTGGATCTAAGACGATGACTCTAAGAAGAGGTGTTGATTTTCAGTCTGCCAGCTTTTCTTCTTGTAGTGAGGCTGGGGGTAACCACTTCAAGCTCCCTTACATAGTGGACCAGAATCCTTAAGTCCCCATGTTTAGATTTTCAAGGGAAAGAAAACTTGCTCTCGAAATGTGTATCACAGGCCAAAACAGATTGGCCTGCCCCAGAATGCAGGGCTGAGACTGCACAAGCTTTCAGCAGCCAGCTCCTGGTGGCAAAGCTCAGATTCAATGTTGATACTCAGGTAGAAGGAAGATTAAACAGTATTCCCTTTTGCTTAACTTTTTAGTCCAAACCCCTCTGGTGATTTTTAAGAATGAATGATGTGTCCTGCTCCTCTTGGCACAAAAGTCCACTCCCATGAACTCAGAGGGCCCGCAAGTCCATANAAATCGGACATGCCTGCGTGACTGAACCGAACTGAACGGAGAAAGACATATTCGCTTCTACGAAACTCTTATTTGTTTCATAAGAAAAGTACCAAGATAAAGGTAAAAATGGACCAGGAGATTAAAAATATATTTATAAGATTAACCATAATCTTAGCAATGAATATTAGGAGACAGAGTGTCTACCTGTAAAAATCTAGTTATGTTTCTTTGAAATGCAGAGATCTATTACGTATTCTAAATGAAAGAGTCGAGACAGGTTGAAATCCATCTCATCCTCCCCAGGAAATGGTTAAGAACAGGACACTTGACTCCTCATGGGATGATTCAGGATGCTTCAAGCTGAAGGAAGTGAACAATATCAGAGAGTCTCAGGATGGGAGAAGAACACAGGATGCAACATCAGCAACTCTGAGCTCAGGTGTCCTCACAAATGCTTACTGTTCTGACCCTGATTCTGGTTCTGGTAAAAGGCCCCGTTCAGAGTTCATCACCTCATCGCCGCTAGGCTTTGCATCCTGGTGCACTCAGAAAGATTGTGCTTGAAACACAGATTAACAGCAGTCAGTCATCAAAGCTGGAAACCTCATCAACACAATAATAATTCTTCCTTCAGGACACAAAAGGGCCTCTCGGATCCTCTTAAAGATCAGAGGAAGCACTAGAAAAGGATGTCCACGGCAGGTTTTGAAACGTTTTTTTGTTTCTCTCGTGCAGAAAAGTACTGATTTCTATTTTGCGTTAACCACTCTGGCATCATCAAAGTAAATTCTTTTGGACAGAGGAAAGAAGACAGGAAGATAAGAGCTGGGCTCATTTCTGAGCAAATGATCGAGGCCTTAATTGGGGCAGAGCTCACTGCCACCCCAGCGCACAGTCAGGCTACAAGGTGGGTGGAGAGGCAAACAGCCAGTGGGCCAGATCTCAAGGATGGAAGCTCGTCTTTCCGACAGTGGTCCAAGACCCTTGCACATGCAAAAGTAGTTAGATGTTTCAGGCTCACTGATCTTACCTCGACCATGTCCAGTCTATTGATGAGACCAAAAGCATTCTTCATGCTGCCAGTGTTCTGGAATTTCTAGCATTTTTCTCTCTGATTCTTTCTGAGCGCTCCCATCTTTCTGCTTATTCTTCCCCTGTTGCTGTTGTTCAGTCGCTCAGTCATGTCCTACTCTTGGTGACCCCATGGCTGCAGCACGCCAGACTTCCCTGTCCTGCGCCATCTCCCGGAGTTTACTGAAACTCATGTCCATTGAGTCGGCGATGCCATCCAACCATCTCGTCCTCTGTCCACTCGGCCATCCTGACACGCTGGTCTTCCATACAGTCCACTCTTTCTGTTAGTGCCCTTAACATGTTAATCATGGCATACTAATTCCCAGTCTGGTAATTCTAAAATCTTATGTCCAAGTCCAGGTCTGATGTTCTGATCCTTCGAACTGTGTCTTTTGCCCCTAAGACACCTTGTAATTTTCTGTTGAAAGTGCTAGCTAAAAGGAGTCAGGCAGTTTCTGCTCCGGGGAACTGTGATTCTCTGTATCCTCCTGTCTTTCCAATTTGGGGAGCAGGCGTTTTCCCAGTGGATCTAAGACGATGACTCTAAGAAGAGGTGTTGATTTTCAGTCTGCCAGCTTTTCTTCTTGTAGTGAGGCTGGGGGTAACCACTTCAAGCTCCCTTACATAGTGGACCAGAATCCTTAAGTCCCCATGTTTAGATTTTCAAGGGAAAGAAAACTTGCTCTCGAAATGTGTATCACAGGCCAAAACAGATTGGCCTGCCCCAGAATGCAGGGCTGAGACTGCACAAGCTTTCAGCAGCCAGCTCCTGGTGGCAAAGCTCAGATTCAATGTTGATACTCAGGTAGAAGGAAGATTAAACAGTATTCCCTTTTGCTTAACTTTTTAGTCCAAACCCCTCTGGTGATTTTTAAGAATGAATGATGTGTCCTGCTCCTCTTGGCACAAAAGTCCACTCCCATGAACTCAGAGGGCCCGCAAGTCCATACAAATGGGAAAAGTCAGGGCAGGGCTTCTACCCGCTGTCCAACAATCAGGCGGTGATGAGGACAATCCAGGGAAGTAAAGAGAAGAAACCAGGAGCAGTGTTTCCTGGCCTTCCTGTGTCGGGACAGGCAGAGGAAATTGATGAAAAGGCTACCAGGGCCAGCAGTCTGTTTGTCTGGCTCCTTAAGGGGGAAACAGAGAAGGAAGATGCAGAGAGAAACGTGACCCCAGACATGGGGTCACGTGGCTCCTGAGGGCCATGAGGTTTGCCAACCACTCCCAGCAGCTGAGTTTGTTGCAAAGCTTCCTAAAAGCTCCTCGCCCTGTAGCCTTGCCTGACGCACCATGACCGTGTCAGGAACAGGCTGTCCTCAGAAGCCAACCAAGTCCAGGGACTGCAGCTGTGCCAGAGGCCACTGGATGGGGGTGGCTGAGTTCACCTGAGGCTTCACGTGGCCACACACGGGTTTCTTGTGGCTGTGCCACAAATCGCCACTATCTTGGTGGCCTGACACAAGAGCTCTGCGTTCTCTCTCAGTTTTGGCGGCTCAATTGTGAAATACACATGTCTGCAGGGCCACGGAGCCTCCAAGAGAAGCACCCTGCCTGCCCCTTTCTGCTGTGGTGGCTCCAGGAGCTCCTTGGCTGTGGCAACATCCTTGGCATCTCTGCTCCCGCTTCACCTGGTCTTCTCCTTGAGGTCCCTGTCATCTCCTTTTCTCTTTCTTAAAGAACACCTGTCACTGGACTTACCCCCACCTGGGTAACCCCAGCTGATCTCATCTCAAGATCTTGAGCCACAGGTGCCAGGAGCCTTTTTTTCCAAATAGGGTCGCATTCACATTTCTGACGATCAGGACGTGGAGATCTCTTCTGGAGGCCACCATTCCCCCCGCCACAGTGTACAAGGCTCCTAGTAACCAACACACTTGGAGGGACTTCCCTGGTGGTCCAGGGGGTTCAGAATCCACCCTGCGATGCAGGGGACACACAGGTTGGATGCCTTGTCTTGGAACTAAGATCCCACCTGCCGCTGGGGCAACTAAGCCCAAGGGCCATAACAACTGAAGACCTCCCATCCTGGGGCCCAAGCTCCATAACAATAGAGGCCCTCGCACTGGAACTAGAGCAAGCCCACCGCCAGCGATGAAGCGCCCAGTTACAGCAGCAAAGACCCAGCACAGCCATCAGTAAGTATTCAAAGCAAAACACACCCAAACTCCCCACTGAGGACCTGTAATCAGTGAAGGCGCTCCCTGGTTACAAGACAAGACGGACCTTCTTATCTTCTGAACCAGGGGAAGAACTGTGCGGACATCCAGAGCAAAGACAGCTGCACAGACGTGCTTAAAGAGCACATCTGCAAACAGTCCTCCCTTCCTCCCTCCCTGCAACAGACGAGGAAACAAGCGAAGGAAGCCACACGCTGCCCTGCAAAGCTCCGTGGCCAGCTGTCTCGAAGCTCTGAAATTCGTGGTTCGCCTCCCAGCTTCCTGGACAGATGGGACAGTGAGGCTCTCACTCACCAGCACGTTGACCGTGCAGCTCATGCGGTTTTCTTTGTTCTCATCGTGCATGATGGTTCTATAGTCCAGAAGTCTCTCCATTAGGCGCACGACAAGCTTTACGAACGTCTCTCCCGTTTTGGCGAGGTATTTGTGTTTCCTGCAGTGCTCCAGGAGGCTGAAAAATAATTACACACACCTTGCTAATCACACTCAGAAAAAGAAACCGGACTGAGGTGTAGTTTAAAATATTTTCCATCATTAACGCTTTTTAATTATTTCTGGGCTACAAAGTTCATTGTCGTCTAATTACAGTCTCTCTGTCTCCATTCTGACATAAATCCCACTGTTAATCAACACTTACATTTTATCAAATAACACTTTGTACTGCTCATCGCCTCGGCCTCCTTCCACTTCATGATCCAGCTTGGTGATGATCTCGTTTTCAAACTATAATTAAACAGAGGAAGCGTAAATAATCAGCACGGTGGGCATTTCATTTCATGCCTTGAGTGTCAATAACACATAAATCGCCGACAGGTCGTCTTTGGAGAGTTGCCCTGCACCTTGGAAGCTTGCTTTTGTTGAAGAGGTGCCCGTCTTAAACCCCTGGGGGTTTCTGATGAGCCCCTGTCACCGGGGGAATCTTGCACTTCCCTCCCTGGCTGATGAAGCTTCAATGCATCTTCTGATCCCAGGAGCAAGCGCCAGAGAAAGAAAGACAAGGAGATCATAAGGGGCAAAAAATCAAGGAGCAACATAGAAAAAAGTCCCAAACTTCGTCTTTATGAACAAGTAACAGCTAAACTAGCTCCTTGGTTCCTGGAAAAGAACAGACGCTGTGTCGCTTGGCGGCAGAGTTCTCTGCAATCTGAAAACAGGCAAAGGGCCACTCCCCTGCCATGCATTAATGGGTCCCAGTGATACAGCTCGTCCTGGATGACAAACAGGGTACAAACAAGAGGGGCAATGCCTTTAAGTCAGACCAGCAGACACCTCAGTCCCGCCCAGGCCTTTCTTTGAATCCCCCAAAGCATCTGATTGGATTTCCAGCATATTTTGGTGGCAAAGGACCCTCGGGATTGATGGTTTGTCTGTCTCTTGCTTTCAGGACAACTCCAAATTCTGGAGAGAGCAAGTCTCCAAAATGTTTTCACAGAGGTCACGGACTCCGTGGCTGATCAGGCTGGAAATAACTCCTGTAATAATGATGGATGTGCTCCCCCCGCTCAGTCCTCGTGGCTCTGTCCCCATCCCTGCCGCAATTCAGAGCCACCTGAGTGTGGGGATTCCGGCCAGGTGAGGGTCCCTGCAGTTACTCATGGATGTGGGACAGACAGGAATAAGAGGCTGCGAGAGCTTTCGTTCCTGAGAGATGAGGCACCCACACTGAACCCAAAGGAAACAAGGTCTGGATTCAGGGTTCAGGGTTCAAAGCAAGCAGACAGGGTATGTATGTGAGGGTCCCTGGGACCCTCCTTTTACAAAACTGCATTAAAGTAGAGCTGATTTTCAATGCTGTGTGGATTTCTGTTGCGCAAGCGGACTCAGCTATACGAGTATATATTCTTTTTCACCTTCCGCTGTAGTTTACTGGAGAAGACTGAACACAGTCCCCCGTGCTTGCTGTGTGTCCATTCTATATACACCAGTTTGCATCTGCTAACCCCAGACTCCCACCCATCCCTCCCCATTCCCCTCCCGCTTGGCAGCCACAAGCCTGTTCTCCTGGTTTGAGAAGCTGTTTCTGTTTTGTAGGTAAGCTCATTCGTGTCATAGTTTAGATTCCACATATCAGTGATGTCATAAGATGTTTATCTCTCTCTTTCTGACTTACTCCACTTAGTACGGTCATCTCTAGTGGAATCCCCTTTAAATATACACACTCAGACTTTGCTTCTCCAGGCAACTAGGCCCCCGCTGTTATTGGGATTCCATAAGAGTTTAAGCTGCGTGAGAAGGCTTTTCTCTATTGGCCTCTGCTGTATTCCCAACGCCTAGGATAGCACCTGGCATGGATGCTGTAATGCAATGATTATGCTTTGTACATATAAATGACTGCATAGAGTCGGTGTTAAATTGGAGCTGGGGAGGACCTAACAGGGCCCCCAAGGACCGGGCCAGTAGGTTGCTAAGACACAACCTTGGCCACACAAGCCAAGTGGTGGACACGCTCATGGCGGTGCTCGTAACTGGTCCATCCAGCACCGTCCACCGCACTGCGGACCTGGGGCCCCATTGCTGCAGCGACACCCCTGTGAAGCAGAAGGCAAGGGGGCTGGGGAGACCCAAGGAGCAGCCTCAAAGCACGACCTCAATCGGGACATGCTGCCTGAAGTCACAATCTTATGCTACGGATGAAACAAAGGCTTAAAACAGGACTGGAGAGAAGTATTGATTCTTGCTTGACATCAAGGACTTAGCAACATCACAAAAACTGGGACTTGTTAATCCCTGCAATTCTCTTCTTGATCTGCTCCATTGTCTCCTCCCCCCCAGTAAGCCCCCTCATTGATTCTGTTGGGCTTAAGAAGTTCAGAGATTTTAGGAGCAGAGAAAAAAAGATGGTTCTTTCTACTGAATTAGAAAGAATGAGTTGCATTTTTTGGGTTCACCTGAGGTCTCAGGAGAATGATTTTTACTATAGAATAACAACTGTTGGATACTAACCCACTATTGCTTGTCTCTTTACAGGGAAAAAATACTCTGCGAAAGGTGGTTCTTTCTGGAGACTAGCAAAAGAGAAATGGCTTGCTACTGGACCAAAAGTTGACATTTCAAGGCAGCCCCATCTTCCAAGATGGCACCATGGCGGGGATGCCAACAATTAAGTGGTGGATGCTGAAGAAGCCATCATGAGGTAAAATAAGTCTAAATTTAATTAAAACACACGATTCAATTCCACATAAGAAGCATACAACAAAGAAGGCTTAGAGAGTGAAGAAAACACACCTCATCCTAACACAGGCAAACACATATCGGCATTTCAAATCGCTCATCACTAGTCAATCAGAAGGTATTTGAATTTAGACTCTACTTTCTGGAAATGGCATGTTTTCTCTGCTTCTGCACAAACCTCGCTGCCACAAAACCAGGGCAATAAAGGAAGCTCCAGCTCCCTAAGTAGGCTGCTTATCAAATTTTGACTGATGAATTTAATGTTTTCTAAAGAGTGGATGAATGATAAGGAAATCAGAAGAACACAGCTGACTCTAATTTCACTAACCTCAGGTCTCAACTC
Organism: Neotragus moschatus; assembly: GCA_006410615.1. Taxonomy (NCBI): domain Eukaryota; kingdom Metazoa; phylum Chordata; class Mammalia; order Artiodactyla; family Bovidae; genus Neotragus; species Neotragus moschatus. The sequence goes on from SJYA01002979.1 coordinate 336,764, forward strand.
TGTAATTTGCACAAACACCTGGCAACCCTGTCCCGTCTGTCAGCGAGGATTCAGTTCCACAGGTCTGCAGCTTAGCCTCAAATTCCAGGGCCTTCATCAGTTTTCACCGAATATACTAGCATCCGTTCACTCCTGTGCTGTGAACTGTTATCATAATCAGGATTAAACGATCCTGTCCAAATAAACTCGAGAAAGTACATTTGCTGAAAGAGCAGGGCTGGTTTTCTAAACATCATGTTTATTATCTTACATGTAAAGGCATGCTGTCTGGTAATTTGAAACAGGATTCTCTATGCTTGGGATAAAATTAGCAAGGGTTTTCTGCGTTGCTCGGAAGGTAAGAGGCTCCCTCATGTAATAAGCAAAATCATTACGTGATCCCCTCTTTTCTGAAACAGTAATATCGCCACAGAAATATCCACAGGGTGTCCAACTTAAAATATTGAACAGAGCATCTCTAAGCACCCGATACCAGTGGCCCCACGAGAATATGAAACATAAGGGGCCACGTACAAACACAGGGCTTTTCAGAAGGTGGCTGTTAAGTTGAACACAGTGGAGGCTGAAGGGAGCTATGCTCGGAGGAGTAATGTATGATATTAACATCAACTCAGTTAACTTAGAAAGAACCATCGCTTTCACCACTCAGTGCCAACATGAACCATGAGTTATTGGCTCTAACCTGAGAGATCACGGAATGAAAGGTCTCAGTACAGGATAATCTAAAAGCCAGTTCTCCTTGGTTTGGAATGCATCACTGCTGTTAGACTTACCATTCTTGCTATACTGCCTTTATAAATGTATAAAACCAGGCTTGCATTCTCCAGGTATCCAGGGACACGTTTATAGAAGAGATCTGGGGTTATGTCAGAGCAAGGCAGGACCAGGATGGAAGGTTGGAACCGGTAACTCACCACGTGGGTCAATAGCCGAGAGAAAGGTGAGCTCCAGGACTGCGGGAAGTGAAGCACATTAGTAAAAGGTTCTTAGACCCTTCAAGGAAACCTGAGAGCGGGCAAGCTTCTTCTTACTGCATGCTGCTTTACTGCGCTTCGCAGATCCTGCATTTTCACTGGCTGAAGATTTGTGCCTTGAGCACGTCTCTCCATGCCACAGATCAAACGGCATTTGCTCACTTCTCCTTGTCACATTTTGGTAATTCTTGCAATATTCCAAACCCTCCACCAGCTTTTAAGACTCACAGAAGGCTCAGATGATGGTTAGCATTTTTTAGCAATAAAATATTTTTTAACTTTTTTAGCAATAAATTGTTTTTAATTAAGGTACGATCATTGCTTTCTTAGACATAATGCCATTGCACATTTAAGAGACTGCCGTATAGTGCAAACACAACTTTTATACGAACTAGGAAACCAAAAAATTCATGCGATTCGCTCTGTTGAGATTTCCTTTCATCATGGTGGTCTGGAACCAATCTGGAACCAAACCCACAACATCTCCTGGGCCTGCCTGTCTGGCTGCACTTTATCCTAATTTGTGTCTTTTAGAGCAAAGCATCTCACGAGATTCTGGAGGTATGACCAAGGTTTTAGACTATCCCCTGGTGTTAGAGAGCTCCAGAAATTAGATTCTCTTTCGTTCTGTGCCCCCAGATGGAACTGTCTAAGCCAATAGCATTGCAGAACCATGCCCTTCTCTTTAGCATGACTAGAAGGCTGGGGTAGGGTGGGTGGGTGAAAGTCAGCTAACTGTGGATCACACGGCCAGGAGGAAGGCACAGGCTTAGCAGAGAGCGCCCTGGTCTCCCACACCCTTGGGGCTCCGTGCTTACAGGTTGACACCTGAAAAGTAACTGACGCTCCCTAAATCTGTCACTCAGCCTTCAATCCTTGTGCTCAGACACACCACTGTTTTGAGGTTGATTGCATTCCCCTGGCCAGCTGCTCTGTAAACTTAATTACACACTTAATTAGTCTCCGGCACTCCATAGCCCACGTCCTATCAATAAAGTCCCCACATCCCTCTAGGTCTAACAAGCAGGCAGCTCAGTGACCTTGAAGCTTCTGTGAAATACCCAGGAACCCATAGTCAAGCCCCAGACCCGCAGCAGCCTGGCAGGGGACTGTCTGCTGCGTGGCCACACCTGGCAACACCTCGGACAGGTGCAGCTGTGCCCCTCTGCTCCACAGCACAGACCGGGGACTGCCCTTGGCGCAGTCTCCATTGACAGTGAACCCCAGGAGCAAGCCTGCACATAAGTCCTGTGGGTTACAGGGGATTATGGGAGTCTAGGCAGATCTTTCGGAGAAGGCAATGGCACCCCGCTCCAGGACTCTTGCCTGGAAAATCCCATGGGTGGAGGAGCCTGATAGGCTGCAGTCCATTGGTCGCAAAGAGTCGGACACGAATGAGCAACTTCACTTTCACTTTTCACTTTCACGCACTGGAGAAGGAAATGGCAACCCACTCCAGTGTTCTTGCCTGGAGAATCCCAGGGACAGGGGAGCCTGGTGGGCTGCCGTCTATGGGGTTGCACAGAGTCGGACTCGACTGAAGCGACTTGGCAGCAGCAGCAGCAGCAGGCAGATCTTTGGGCTTCCCAGGTGGCGTTAGTGGTAAAGAATCTGCCGCCAATGCAGGAGATGTAAGAGATGTAGGTTCGATCCCTGGGTCGGGAAGATCCCCTGGAGTGGGAAATAGTAACCCACTCCAGTATTCTTGCCTGGAGAATCCCAGGGACAGAGGAGCCTGGTGGGCTGACGTTTATGGGGTCACACGGGGTCAGACATGACTGATGTGACTTATCAGCAGTACCAGCCAGTATTCTCACCTGGGGAATCCAATGGAGAGAAAAACCTGGTGGGCTACAGTCCAGGGGTCACAAAGAGTCAGATATGACCCAAGCAATTTAGTATACACACACTCAGGAATCTCCTTGCTGGAAAGCTTTTATAATATTAATACGATTCAGTGTCCTCAGAACTCTCAGAGTCCAGAGTGTTAGTTTCCATGACCTCTTGGACCACTTTTGAGTCTGGGGTTCAGTTAAATGAAAGCCTAATTTGGGGGCCATATTTCCTCTCTAAGCATCCAAAACAACAGAATCAAGTATTATTTTTTAAATGAAAGCAAGAACAAAGCAATCAACAAAATCCCAATGAACTGAAGAATAAATAAAAAATCACCTCCGAACATACTCATATTCATATTATAGTGCAAACTACATTGGCTTTGCCACCAAGACGCAGAAGCTGCCAACACCCACTTGGGTTATTCAATTATTTGCTTAAGGTAACCAGCCTGGGCAGCAAGAAGAGATCATTCAAACATTGAGGACACAAAGATTACTCATGTTATAATTTTTTAAAACTCAATAGGAATTTCTAGAAGTCTCGGAGCATTTTGCTGACCCTCAGGAAGAGAACAGAAAAGAGCTCTGTGACCAAAAGCACTATTTTGCTGTGGAGTCTTTTCCATCTCATTTTTATTAATGGCTGAGAGCTCACATGGCCGTTTGCTACAATTCTTAGCAGTTAGTTCTGAATTTTCCAAAGATAGAAGGAATGGAATTCTTCAAAAAAAAAAAGTGTCAAGGGAGAATTTAAAAGGTATGCTTCTCTTCTGGATCAAAATCTAGTGAGGCTGAGGCTCAGAATGTACTCATTTGGGGGGCAGGGTCTGGTGGCTCAGACAGTAAAGAATCCGCCTGCAATGTGAGAGACCTGGGTTCAGTCCCTGGGTTGGGAAGATCCCCTGGAGAAAGGAATGGCAACCCACTCCTGAACTCTTGCCTGGAGAATCCCAGGGACAGAGGAGTCTGGTGGGCCACAGATCATGGCGCCCCAAAGAGATGGACACGGCTGCGCGCCTAACACTTTCACTTTCTCACTTTCTCCTCGAGACAGGGAGAGGTTAGGTAAGGCTCATCTTTGTGACTCCACAGACTGAAGCCCACCAGGCTCCTCTGTCCATGGGATTCTCCAGGCATGAATACTGGAGTGGGTTGCCATTTCCTCCTTCAGTGGGTCTTCCTGGCCCAGGGACTGAAGCTGTGTCTCTCACGTCTCCTGCACTGGCAGGCGGGTTCTTTACCACTAGCGCCACCTGGGAAGTCGGTTGCCATGCCCTCCTCCAGGGGCTCTTCCCGACCCAAGGATCAAACCCATGTCTCCCGCATTGCTGCCAGATTCCTCACCCCTGAACCATCAGGAAAGCCTGCCTGCTGACATGAAGCAGATTATTTTTTAGGTGGGAAGGATTTCTAGATTGCAAGGCCACTTGCTACGTATGTGAGCCTCCTAGTTCAGATGCTCCTGTCTTGTCCAAGCTCTTCCATGATGGATCAGATCACATGTACCTGTTAGGACCTGCCCAGAGTCAATGGTATCAAGGTCAGGAATTGCCTGCAGCCATCGAAAGAGGGTCCCAGGCTACCAGGAGGGCATGTGAACCCATAACTCCAGGCCACCCTATCCCACCTCCATGCCACCCTATCCCACCTCCATGCCATCCTATCCCGACTCCACGCCAGACCCCTCAGTGCATGAACACCGGGTATAAGCAATACCCAGGACACAGAAAAGGGGACACTTATTTTGAAAGAAGATTCATGCTCCTTCTTGCAGAAATGGAGACAAGGAAGAAGTAGACTCTGGGGAACTGTATGTATTGGAACATTCTAGTGAAATACCCTCCACTACCGCTGGAGAGCCTAGGAGCAACAGCTGTGGGGAACTTTTTAAAAAACCAATGTGTAAGACATGCTTCTGAAAATCCAGTGACGGTGTGAGGCAGTTTAAACTTGAGTGAAAGGGCAGGTATTTCTTCTGAACGCAGCGGGCCACTTCTCCACTGCAACTCTAAGAGAGAAACAACTGCTCACGGCGCATCGCTCCCAGGAGGGTCCGAAGAGCCCCATTCTGAAGGCTACAGCAACCTCTCAAAAAAGAGGCTCCGTCATATGCTCAAAACAGTAAAGTTTTGTAAAAATGAAAAACCTTCATGCCTTCCCCTCACTCCATTTGGTTTGCACATCTGCTATGAACGCAGAGCCAATTTAAGCCTTGTTGATGTTACTAATAAGGTTAGATAACTGAATTGGTGGCAGATTAGACAGCAGTCGGCCAGCCCTGTCCTAGGAGTTCCCAGGATGGGGAGGGGGAGGGGAGCAGGGCAGCAGGGGCAAGGCGTGCCCCTCTGTGCACCTGCCAGCTACACACATTCCCCAACGACACCGACAAGGAAAAGAGGGCACACCCTGTGCTTCAGGAGAGGGGCCGCTGGGGGACGAGAGCTGAACCGAGGACAGAGAGGAGTCTGAAAAGATATGGCGAGTGGAGACACAGACGCTGTGGTCCAGGAGAGCCTGCAATGGGGGGCAAAGGGAGTAGACAGACCTTGAGGCTGAGACAAGGGAAGAACCACAGCCATGGCAACCCACCAGCAAGGCCAAGAGAGCAAGCCAAGGCTGGGCCAGTGGAACGGGACCCATGAACCGGATGACAAGGAGCCTGGCAGGAGCAGGGCCCTGGGGAAGCAGCAGGTTTGGGAAGGCTGAACGCAGCAGGCCACTTCTCCACTGCAACTATAAGCGTGTGAAACAACTGCTCACGGGGCATAGTTTCCAGGAGGGTCTGAACAGCCCCATTCTGAAAGCTACAGCAACCTCTTGAAAAAGAGGCTCCGTCACATGTTCAAACCAGTAAAGTTTTTTGTGCCCTGGGGCATCCACAGGCCGTCCCCCGCAGGGAGGCTGAGATAGGTCAGTAGAAAATCTGAGCTATCCCAATGGAAAAGGAAATTGATCATTGCCCAATTCACAAGACCAGATTACTTTAGCAAAGAATTTTTTTTTTCACTAGTTTTTTTTTTTTCCCCCTGATTTTACTTTCAGGGTGTCTTATCACCTGTCTGTGAAGGTACAAACAGAAGATACTATAAATGAACAAAGGGTCAAGGATCCTTGACCGAAAATTCATGCCTTGGGCATGCGGCTCTGAGTTTGACAGGGATGGAGCCTGCACCTGCTGCAGGGGAGACATGCAGTCTGGACCACCAGGAAAGCCCCTACATGCACCTTCAGGAATTTCATCTGTCTCACTGCACAGGCAAAAACATCAAGGCACACACTTAGAGGAAGAAAGGCAGACTTTGGACTTAAAAATAAGGTAACTCAGCATGAAGCAGCCAGTCAGAAATTAACAGTAAGGTCTGATCAAACCCTCTACTGCACCCTTGAAGGAGGGTGAAGGAATTTTACCCAGTTTTAATGTGTAAGTAAATCCAGATAAAAGTAACTGATAGCTAAAAACAAAGAGCAATGCTCCATAAAGCTGAGAGCAGTCCTCCTTAAGAACGACAGGCTTCCTCCACAAGGAAAGCCTAGGGCTCCTCTCTCTTAAGATGTACGGAAGTGTTTCCCATATTCGCCACATGTAACTGCAGAACTATCTATGAGTCCTTCTCAAGAGGATACACCATAGCACCTTGAGAAAGTGGCTTGTGTCCAAGCCACTTACCGACACCCACGTCCTTACCATCTGGAAGCTTCGGGTGGAGTGGAATTCACACTGCATCATGTCAAAGAAGATGGGGATGGTGGCTTTGCGAAGCTCTGTCTCTGGAATCAGCGTCATTTCCAACATGGGGCCAACCATCTCGGGAATGAACTTGATCTTGTGTTGACCTTGAATAAAGAAATGCATTATTTAACTTTTTTTTTTTTTTTTTTAAAAACGGACTCTGAAATGGGCTTCAGTGGACAAAAGAAAACTACACAGATCACTATGATTTTGAAGGCTAGGATCTGGAGAATATATATCCATTTCTCATCTAGATGCAACAATTTTGAATGTGTCCAGCCTGTAGTATAAGAAGTGGACAGTACTGCAAATTTAAGCAAAGCTATTAAAAAAATCCATCGAATACAGGGCCTGCAGTCATGGTTTGTCTGTTACAGACAATAAACGCCATCTCACAAATAGACAGTTCCATCACACATGTAAGAGGCGTGAGCTGCCAGAAAGAGCAGGGCTGGGAGATGGGACACTGAGCATCTCACTTTGTAGATAGTGAACAAGAGTTGATAAAGTGAAGGCAGATAGGGTAGATGGTCTCTTGGGCCTTCTCTGTCTACAACATCATTTGAAAAACAGTTTATTATTTGGAACCTCTGTAAATAATGTTGAGTGATTTCTGTAACCTTCTGAACGACTGCAATCAAAGAAAGCAATGCCAAACCTCAGAACATGAAGCTGTGAAAACAGAAAGGACTTTGGTTTTTTGTTATTTTTTTTTGACTAATGATGTGATCAGGAAATGCTTGTTTATTTATTTTTAATATTTATTTATTTAGCTCCGTCGGGTCTTAGTGGAGGCAGGTGGGGTCTTCATCACGTCATGAGGGATCTTTCGTTGCCACGGTGGCACCCAGGTTCAGTAGTTGAGCATGCAGGCTTAATTGCTCCCGACATGTGGGGTCTTAGTTTCCTGATCAGGAAATGTGTCCCCTGCATTCGAAGGTGGATTCTTAACCACTGGACTGCAAGGGGAGTCCCCAGAAATGCTTATTTAAATAACTCCTTTATCTCATATCTTACTTATCTTGTCCAGATATAATTTTTTTAAGCATCAGATTATAATATTCATTATGATCCACAGGACAATAGTATTTGCTTAAAAACAACTTTTGAGAAACCTTCTCAAATACTATTGCTCCATGACTAGTAATGAATATTACAGTATTAGCTGACATTTACGAAATACGACTACAAGATAAGCATCATGGAAAGAGCCTCACTGATTCTCAACATCATTTTGTGAGATGGCGACCATGCCTCCTTCAATTTTAAAAACTGAGCTTTAAAAAAAATTTAATAGACTTTATATTTGACAGCAAAACTGAGCAGAAGGTACAAAGATTTCTCCTACATTCCTACCTCATTAGCACCACCCTCTCCCAGGGTGGGGGCCACTCTGCACTCTGTTTTACAGACAAAGAGTCTGCAGACTTTCCTAAACCAGCCTGCTGTCCACTGGAAATAGCAGGGCAGGATGGAAACCTGGGTCTGGGATTCTGAAGCCTTGGCGGTGTCCCCCATTCCCTGCCTGCTTGTCACGGCATCTTTCCAGGGGAGTGGACGCTGGCTGTCCACAGCGCTCCCTTATCTGTCTGCTCTAACAATTACCCAGGGGCTAGGAGCTCCCTAGCGATCCAGTGGTTACAACGGCTTGCACTGCTGTGGTCCTGGGTTCAATCCCTGGTCCGGGAACTAAGGCTTGGCTGCACAACCAAACGAACACAGATGACGCCGACAAGGGCCTGTCATTTTCTCTAGCATTACTGCAGTAACACGCTTCTAAAATGTGTCCCTCAGAAAGGAGAAACTGGCTTCTTCCAGGTTCCAAACCTGTTTATTTTTCTTTTCTATTTCAGTTACTTTCTTGGAAATGCTGGTATCATACCTTTTGAGGCCTCTGCTTTTGACTGCTAACTCAAAAATCTCAGGGTTTTTTTTTTTGCCTCCCCCGGGCAGTGGCTCCTAAACCTTGCTGGACCTAAACTCCTGAGGGCTGGGAGTGACAAGGGTGAGCTTCCAGAGAACCTGCAGTAATAAGAAGCCAGCAGAGGGAAGGAGCTGGGAGACCCCCTTCCTCCCCACCCATGTGTGGAAAGAAGATGCTAGAAACCTCATTTCCAAGAAAAGGAGGTGTTTGCCTTACGTGAGATGACATAATTAAATTTAGAGGCAGGGCTATCCAGTAAGAGGTCTTTTAAAATTCCTGCCTTCTTATCTTTAATTTCAGAATTTCTGATTTATTTTTATTTCACTCCATTATAATTTATATCATTTCTTTCCAACATATAATAGGAGAATGCAAAAGAATTAAATGCTTGAATGAATTATTTGCAACATTATGTTATTAAGACTTGTAATTTACCCAGAGTTAATCAATATTACTAATATTTTTACATAATCTGGAAATGGAATGGATACAATAAATAATTTAGCTTTCCTTAGAACTCAGCTAATACAGATTTCAGAAAAGAGAACCATTACATGAATTTGGCTATTATAAATGAAGACCCTTAACAAAACATACAGCCCTCACAAGTGGCCTAAATGAAATGTATTCTGAAATTTGTACTGAGTGGACATATACACAAAATGAGACATTCAACAAGGAATCTGAATGCTACTAAAATCTTACTAAAAAAAATCTTATTAACCTCTACTAAATAAATAAGACTTTGACTAAAGCTCTAATATAATGTGATTTTTATCACTTCCCCCAAAGCTTACTGTTTCTGAAAGGCATGTAACTGAGGCAAAGCATCCTCTCAAAAATGCTATTATATTCTGTCTCTCAGGTGTCATTTCTCTTGTATTATGTCTAAAAAAAACACCAGAGCCAGTGTTTCAGAAGACAGATGCTGGCGACAGAGAGGTGTTCACCAAGCACAACTGCAGTTTCACAGAGCACTCGCCCGACAGTCTTCACTGCTCCAGGCTGGGAGGAGAGGACCGGATGGTGACAAGTGGTTGTGAATGCAGGGACTGGAAAAGCAGGTTCCAAGAACAACGGTGTCTCCAATTTCACTGTAATTGTTACAGAAACAATCTCTGATTATTAATCCTCCTGTTAACACAGGACCCACTGGGCACCAGTGATGAGCCTCAGCCACAATGAGGTCCTAGAGAGATCCAGTGGTCCTCAAGATGAGAGAGGGCGGGATGCAAAGCTCCAGTATTCATCTTTTTTTTTTTTTTCCTTGTTCTGGCATTTGCATTATGGATTTCCCCTGGAGCATCTCTTGTTCAAATTTAATGATGAAATCAGGCCTGGAATCAATGGGGATCAAGGTGACTCTTGAACTGTAGACTTTAAGAAAAAGAGGACTTATTTTTCTGTTTGAATCCTTTTGAGACAAAGGAAGAACATGGTAATTATTGGATCACTATGGTCACCTCTGGTCACCTTTGCCAAACTCCTGGTTTGTTGTTGTTGTTCGACCCCCAAGGGCTGTAGCCCTCCAGGCTCTTTCGTCCTTCACTATCTTCCGGAGTTTGCTCAAATTGGGGTCCAAAATTCCTGGTTACCACTCCCCAATTCTTAAAACCCCACCGGGAGTCTTTCTTCTCCTGACAAAACATGGAGCTTATTCTTTGGGAACCAGACTGCTCTGTCCCAGGGAGGGGCTGGCTTCTGCCTCCTCCCCTCGGGGTGTCTGGAAGATCTCTCGACGATCACGAGTGTTCAGAAATCCGGGATGTTACACGTTAAACATCTTTTAATTCTGGAAAAATCTTCATATACACAAGGGTAGACAAGAGCCAAAATTTCCATCACCCCGTCAAACAGATTCCTCCCCACTGTATATGGGTTTTAATGGGAAACACACAATTTTTCCAAGTCTCCAAAAATACCCTGAAGGGAATCTCTGCATGACAAATACCCCAGGCCCAGCCTGGCAGATAAAGATCTTTCTGCTAGTACATTTGTCTGGCCAGATCCCAGTGACTGTGGCTCCAGGGTGCTGTAATAAACAAAATGTAAATCGAGGTGAGAAAGGCGAAAGGGAGAGGGGGCTCCGTGGGCTGCTGCACCGAGCGCGCTTTGATAAATAACTCAAGAGCTGGGTAAATAAGCACATTTCTCCCCCTTTTTGGGGGAGAGAGTCTGCCTTTGATTTCTGCTTTTACACTCAAAATATGACAGGTATGGGAGGAAAAAAAAAAGAACCAGGACATGCTGCTCAGTCCCATGGGGCAGCGCTGTCTGTACTTGCATGAAATTCGGGAACAGAGACCCCGGATCCTCTCTCTGAAGCTTGCTCTGTACGGAGGCGGGTTCTGAGTCACGCACATGGCACACGAGACTCAAGGAAGAAGACTTCTCAGGGTGTATTTGGCTCTGGGTGATAGGTAAGTAATTGTAAGAGGATGAATATATCTGACTTGTATTTTTTTTTTTTTTTAATTTTCTCGGTGGAGTTGGCTAGATCAGAGTGCCAACATGGTCCCAAACCTGAACTCATCTGAAAAAAAAAAATTCTATAAAAAACTGTGTAGAAAATAGGTTGTGTACATCTTGGGAAACTGAAATGTGCTGTCGTAAATATCTAGAGCGGTGGCCTCAGCAGTGATACTTGGCAGGCAGGCTCCAACACGTGAGATTCACAACAGCAAAGAAAGAGCCAGGTGGCTGGAGGTGACCCCATGGAGTGACCTCACTGCGGTGACCCCCAGAGCTGGCCTTAGCCATTTTGAGGGGCTGCTTGGGCCCGATCTTGTGAGCAGCTGATATGTTTATTATTCTTTAAACGTTCAAAAATAATTATTATTTTATAAACAAGGAGCCCAATCACGTGGGTTGGTGATTATTTCTTTCTGGTACCATATTCCTGCCCTTCATGGATCACGGTCATGGTTTAGGTTTACACTTGACCTCCTGGCTGCTTCTTTTGCAGAGTCAAGGGTCCCAGGTGACAAACACAGCTGACAAACACAGCTCTGATGTGTGAATCACCGTATTCCAATCAGCAATGGACAGGGAGGAACTGGACACGTTCTCTCTTAATGGCATCATTTACATTGCAAATCAAGTCTTCCTTACTTGCTCAACTCAGCCTGCTTGGAGCAGAAGGACAGGTGATGTTAAGAGAGCCACCGTGCTGGCCGGTGGGGCCTTCATGAAGACCTGGAGACGGCTTCACAGAGGAGCTCAGACGTCCCCGGGCCGTCTCACCTGCTTCACTGAGATCACACACAGCACGTGAGCAGTCAGTTTCAAACAGTGACCAATCTCAGGGATTCCAGAGATGACCGAGAAAACATTGAGTTAAAAAAAAAAAAAAAAGACCCCCAAGTGTCAGGAGTGCCCATTGGTCTGCTCAGCCGGGGCTTGAGCTGGCTTTTGGAGGCTTCCCTGTGCCAGGAAGGGGTCCTTCAGTTGAAAGCCAGAGAGAAGGAGGCAGTCCTGGGTGAGCTGAGCTGAGACAGCAACTACTAATCAAACAAGAAGGAAGCATTTTAGAGTGTTAATAACCTGTCTGAGTATCTACCAGGATGGCCGTCTCTTCTTCTCCTAAATGAAAAGAAGACTACCAAGGCATTTTGGAAGGAAGCATTGGAAAACACACCTGGAACTGTCTTTTTAAGGAAAACAGACTAGCTCCCAGTTTGAACTTTAGAGTTGACACTGGATAATTCAGAAGAAGGTGCTGCCACTCTCTCAGGAAGGGCCGGGGTGAAAGGTGAGTTCAGAGAGGGTCCTGGTGCAGAAGCACGTTGGGTGCCCACTGTTGGCCCAGCCACAGAAGGTGGAACCCACAGCATACTTGGACCCTGGCATCTGGAAAAGCCCCCAGCTCCCACTTGTCCAGCCAGGAACAACTCCCTCCATCCCTGCCTGCCCTCCCCTGTCCCTCCCTCGAAGGGGGCTGTCAGGGGAACTTTCCTGGCAGGAGGCCCGAAGTCTCTGACCTGCCAGGAAACATGACAGATGCACCCGTCAGAGCCAGATCAATTGAAATGAATCATGAGAAGGCCTCCTCCCTATCCGAGGAGCCTGAGCCTTTCCCTACTGAGATCATTATATGGATATATATAACACAAGAATTACTGAACTTCAGGCTTGGAAGGCTCTTGGAAGCTTCCATCCAACCTCTTTATCTTACAGCCTAGAAAGCTAAGTGAGGAAAGCCCTGTGAGTCACGTGACAGAGGCCACGCAGCCAGGCAGGGTCAAGGCAGGACAGGGGCTGGGGAGGGACTCACTTGGTCTCTTCCCTGGGAACTCGGGGTGCCTGCGTTCTCCCCAGGGATGGCAGGAAGATTGAGGACAGGACAGAGCCTGGAGGGCTCTTTGCTGGGGAGGTAGCCAAGATCTTTCGCACCGAGAGCCAGTACTTTGATTCTAGATGTTCACGGGGTCCCCTAGCAACTCCAGGACTCACACTCATACATGCACCATACTGGCTAACATTTTAATAGAGAATTTCTTTGTTATGTTAATTCTCTTATTAATAAAACTGCTTTCACTGTGCTAATAGCATTTTACTTCTCTTTTTTATTGTAGAGTACAACAAGATGAGATCTACCTTCTTCAATTTTTACACGTACAACACAGCATCGTTGCTGCTGCTGCTGCTGTTAAGTCGCTTCAGTCGTGTCCGACTCTGTGCGACCCTGTAGACGGCAGCCCACCAGGCTCCTCCGTCCCTGGGATTCTCCAGGCAAGAACACTGGAGTGGGTTGCCATTTCCTTCTCCAATGCATGAGAGTGAAAACTGAAAGTGAAAGTCGCTCAGTCGTGCCCGACCCTTAGCGACCTCATGGACTGCAGCCCATCAGGCTCCTCTGTCCATGGGAGTTTCCTGGCAAGGGTACTGGAGTGGGGTGCCACTGCCTTCTCCTAAAGCATCGTTAATTGTACGTTAATATGTACAACAGCAGATCTCCAGAATGCATGCATCATGCAAAAATGAAACATTTCAGCTTCTGATCAGCACCTCCGTGACTCCCCCGGCTGACCCCTGCCCCTAGCAACCACCCCTCTGCTCTCTGCTCTAAGGAGTCTGACCCCTTTAGAGACCTCACGTAAGAAGACTCATGCGGTGTTTGTCCATCTACGACTGGCTTCAGTTCAGTTCAGTTCAGTCGCTCAGTTGTGTCCGACTCTCTGCGACCCCATGAACTGCAGCTTATTTCACATCTAACAATGGTCTTCAGGGTCTTTCTACCCTTTGCATATGACAGGACTTCTCTCTCTTTTAAGACTGAACAGTATCTCTTTGTACACACATACACGCCACGTTTCCTTCACCGGTTCCTCCATCGGTACAGCTCTCTTCCGCACCTGACTGCTGTGAACAGGGTTGCAGTTCACATGGGATTGCATGCCGTATCCAGATTCTGATTCCAGTTCATCAGGATAAGCAACCTGGACTAAGATTGCTGGAGCCTGGGACCCTTCAGTTTTTAATTTACTGGGGAACCGCCATGCTGTTTTCCATAGCGGATGCACCGTTTTACAATCCTACCAGCTGTGTACAATGGTCCCAAATTCTCTACCTCCTTGCAAACATGTGTTTATCTTTTTGCTGTTGCTGTTTTGTTTTTAAATAACAGCCATCCAACTGGTGTAAGGCGATGGCCCACTGTGGTTTTGATTTGCATTTCCTCGATGGCTCGTGATGTTGAGCATCTTTTCATATACCTACTGGCCATCTGTCTGTCTTCTCGGAAGAAATGTCTATTTAAGTCGTTGGATCATTTTTTAATTGGTTTATTTGCATTTGTTTGTATTTTTGCTATACAACTGTAGGAGTTTCTCAAATATTGTTGATATTAATCCCTTATCAGACCTGGGGTTGAAAAATTTATTCCCCCACTTCATAGGCTACCTTCTCATTCTACTGTTCCCTTCCTCTGTTGTGCAAATGCTTTTTAGTTTGATGTAGACTACTTGACTTTTTGGTGTCATTTCCAAGAAATCATTGCCAAGGCCAATGTTAAAAAGTTCTTCTCCTATGGTTTCCTTTAAGAGTTTTGTGGTTTCAGGCCTTATGTTTACAACTTTAGTGCATTATGAGTTGATTTTGGTGTATTTTATTCCTAAATATTTTATTTATTTTTATGCTATTTTAAATGGGATTGTTTTCTTAATTTCTTTTACAGATAGTATGTATAGAAATGCAGCTTTTTTTTTCCTATGTTGTATCCTGCAACTTTCCTGGATTTATTAGTTCTAATACTTTTTGGTGGAGTGTTTAGCGTTTTCTACATATATGATCATATCTTCTGCAAACAGATAATTTTACTTCTTCCTTTCTGATCTGGGTCCTTCTTACTGCTTTTTCTTACCTAACTGGTCTGGCCAGGACTTTCAATATTAGATTAAATAGAAGTGGTGAGAGTAAGCATCTTGTCTTATTTTCAACCTTAGAGAAAAGGTTTCAGTTCCTCATCACTGAGTATGATATTAGTTGACAAGATATTTCCTTTATTAAGTTACATTCCTTCTATACCAAGTTTCTTGAGTTTTTAGCACAAAAGAGTTTTGAATTTTGTCAAATGCTTTTTCTGCATCTATTGAGATAATCTTACTTATTATCCTTCATTCAATCAATGTAGCATATCACTTTAACTAATTTTCATATGTTGAATCATTTTTGCATCCCAGAGATAAACCCCCCTTGATCCTGGGGTATGACTCTTTCAGTGTGCTGCTGAATTTGGCTGACAAGCATTTGGTTTAGGATTTTTGCATCTGTGCTCATCCGAGATGGTAACCTATAGCTTTCTTTCTTTGTAGTGTCTTTGACTCTGGCTGGCACCATTGCAATGCTCATGTCATGAAATGAGTTTGGAAGTATTCTCTCCTCTTCAATGTTTGGAAAACGTTTGAAAAGGATCGGCATTCATTCTTTTTAAAATGTTGGGTAGTATTTACCAGTGAAGGTATCTGGTCCTGGACTTCTTTTTGTTATAAGATGATTCTCTTTACTCACTATCGGTCTGTTCAGACTTTCTATTTCTTCATAATTCAGTCTTGGTAGGTTGTCTGTTTCTAGGAGTTTACCCACTTCCACTAGATTATTCAAGCTGTTGGCATGTAATTGTTCATGTTGTCTCGTGTGATCCTTTTTCTTTCTGTGGCATCAGTTTCAATGATTTCTTTCTCACTTATGATTTTTTTTACTTGTGTCTCCTTTCCTTTTTTTCTTAGTAATACAGCTGAAGGGTTATCAGTTTTGTTTATCTGTTCAAAACCCCAACTCTTAATTTTATTGACTTTTTCTATCCTCTAGTTTGTTTATTTATGCCCTAATCCTGATTATTTCCTTCCTTCTGCAGACTCTAAGTTTTTGTTTGTTTTTTAAGGTCCTTGAAGTGTAACGTTGGGTTGTTTAGTGGAGATGTTTCTTGCCAGCACCATAGATCATGGACCTAACTGACAGAGACAGAACACTTCACCTAGCAAATGCAGCTGAATACACATTTCTCTCAAGTGCACAAGGAGCTCTTGCGGACGTATCACATGTTAGGTACAAAACCGCTAACAAATTCACGAATATTGAAATCATATCAAGTATCTTTTCCTACCACAAGAGAGTAAAGCTAGAAATCAGTAACAAAAGGAAAACTGGAAAGCTCACAAACACAGGGAAGTTTAAAACCACACTCCCGAACAACCAATGGGTCAAAGAAGAAATCAAAGAAATAAAAAATTACCTCGAGACAAATGAAAAATGAAAACACAACATACCAACCCTTGGTGAGGCAGCAAAAGCAACACTAAGAGGGAATTTGTAGTGATAAAGGCCCGTGCTAATTTCTTATCTCAGACACACATAGCCCTGCTTGTTTTGACTGCACAAGGACTCATCCAACCACCCCCGAAAGACAGAGCCCAGCTTTGAGCTGGCAAATAAACCCTTCTGAAGGTAGATCATGTGAAGAAGACACTGAGTGATGGCGTGCATTCCAGTAGGATGAGCTACACGGTTTGCTTCATGGAAAAAGGAGGAAACGGTAGCGACACCCAGGAGCAAGCGTTCCGAGGCAGAGATGCGCTCGCCTGACACGAGAGGGCGCGCTGCTGACTTTTCTTCTCCTCCGCAATCAGACTTGCTTCCCTTCACTATGGTCTCCCATCTCTCACTCCCTGAAAGCACTGACTGCAATGGCCAGGAGTTGTGCGGGTTTTTAAGAGGCCAGCGCCACAGCCCACCACGGACTCGCGAGGCTCCCCGCGCCGCCCTGAACCCCAGGTACTCACCGAGGTTGTACCACATGTCCCTGATCTCGAAGCCGATCTGTCTCCGCATGTCGCCGTACCTGAAAACCAGCGACAGGAAAAGCTGAGTCACTCCGCGCAGCACTGACACATCAGACTTGCACTATTTTTATTTATTTTTATCTCCGGCTGCACCACGCGGCACGAAGGATCTGAGGTCCCCGGTCAGGTTTTTGAACCTGTGACCCCTGCCCTGGAAGTGTAGAGCGCTAACCTACTGGGCCGCCAGGGAAATCCAGAGTTGGATTGCGTGCAATGAAAGTCTCCAATCCCTGAGGCCGATAAAGAGGGTGTCAAAGCATCAACTTCTTCTGCCACCGAAAGGAAATGGGGGAGGAGGAATTCAGCTGAAAACCTCACTTTCCCATCACCACGGATTACTAAGGGCCTCTCCTCTGTGGGCACGTGGGGAGACGGGAGAAATTCCTTTCCTTTCTTCTACCTCTCCTGGCAGGAGAAACAGAACCTGGTCCCTGGGCCGGAGGGGGAGTTTGCTTTGCGTGCATGTCATTAGCATCTAGGCACCAGACACCAGATGAAATTGCACAGCCCGCACACAATAAACAGGCCTCCTATGTTAAATGAAGCCCTGGAGTCTTAGGCAATCAGACCCAGGAAGGCCTCTTCCTCGGAGCTCCCAGTTCCCACCCTTCATCATTTTCAATGTAAGGAAGGACTTAACACCAAGAGATGTCAACAAACATTCCCCCCGNACCCTTCTGAAGGTAGATCATGTGAAGAAGACACTGAGTGATGGCGTGCATTCCAGTAGGATGAGCTACACGGTTTGCTTCATGGAAAAAGGAGGAAACGGTAGCGACACCCAGGAGCAAGCGTTCCGAGGCAGAGATGCGCTCGCCTGACACGAGAGGGCGCGCTGCTGACTTTTCTTCTCCTCCGCAATCAGACTTGCTTCCCTTCACTATGGTCTCCCATCTCTCACTCCCTGAAAGCACTGACTGCAATGGCCAGGAGTTGTGCGGGTTTTTAAGAGGCCAGCGCCACAGCCCACCACGGACTCGCGAGGCTCCCCGCGCCGCCCTGAACCCCAGGTACTCACCGAGGTTGTACCACATGTCCCTGATCTCGAAGCCGATCTGTCTCCGCATGTCGCCGTACCTGAAAACCAGCGACAGGAAAAGCTGAGTCACTCCGCGCAGCACTGACACATCAGACTTGCACTATTTTTATTTATTTTTATCTCCGGCTGCACCACGCGGCACGAAGGATCTGAGGTCCCCGGTCAGGTTTTTGAACCTGTGACCCCTGCCCTGGAAGTGTAGAGCGCTAACCTACTGGGCCGCCAGGGAAATCCAGAGTTGGATTGCGTGCAATGAAAGTCTCCAATCCCTGAGGCCGATAAAGAGGGTGTCAAAGCATCAACTTCTTCTGCCACCGAAAGGAAATGGGGGAGGAGGAATTCAGCTGAAAACCTCACTTTCCCATCACCACGGATTACTAAGGGCCTCTCCTCTGTGGGCACGTGGGGAGACGGGAGAAATTCCTTTCCTTTCTTCTACCTCTCCTGGCAGGAGAAACAGAACCTGGTCCCTGGGCCGGAGGGGGAGTTTGCTTTGCGTGCATGTCATTAGCATCTAGGCACCAGACACCAGATGAAATTGCACAGCCCGCACACAATAAACAGGCCTCCTATGTTAAATGAAGCCCTGGAGTCTTAGGCAATCAGACCCAGGAAGGCCTCTTCCTCGGAGCTCCCAGTTCCCACCCTTCATCATTTTCAATGTAAGGAAGGACTTAACACCAAGAGATGTCAACAAACATTCCCCCCGCCCCCGCCCATTTTTGTTTACCCCAGGAAAATAAATGCTAATTTTCTTCCCAGTGGGTCCGCAGAGGGGTGTGTGTTTCATGAATAAACAGAATTTGATGCTTCAGAAGATAAACCTTTATTACGGTGTGAGCAATTTAACGTTTCCCTTTATTGCCTAAGGAAAAGGCTGATTATATTAAAAATAATAATTTGCAAAATTATCCCACAGTGTTGCAGCGTCGCAGCTGTGGATCGGCGCCTGCCCCATGCGTCCCCGTGTGAGCTGACATGGGACGAAAGCTCTGATTACGGATGACCGAGTTGTGACTCCGGAGGCAGAGATCGCGCTGATACCCGAACAGCCCCAGCGGGTGCCACCTTTCATCAGTCTCGTGTGCCCGAAGCACCTGTCTGTCACTTCCAGCAGGAAAGGACTACAGACCCTGTGATCATCACAACCAAGAAAGATAAACAAACCCCGCAGCTCCCCTTGGAAAAGTCAACCTTGCGAACATCCCAGTCGGACAGGTGCCAGGAGGCTGTGCACGTGGAGAAACTGATCAGAGCGGGCAGGGCAATGTTACTGCCCTTCCTCCGAGGACAAGCCAGTCCTCCGAGGGGAACGCAGCGCTGCCCAGCGACTGGGGCGGGTAAATTCTGTGAGTGAGAGAGAGGGGCTCTCTGCCCGGGTCTGCACCCACCACCAAGATACAGTGAGCAGGGACCCAGCCAACCTTCGGTATCTAGCCGGCACCCCAAAACACCCCAGGGGCACACGATCTGAGCACCAGTAAGGTGTGCTTCCTTTTGAGGCTCGGAGAGCTGTTTTTCATCCCCATTTTGCTCCCCTAGGAATGACAGAGGGGTCCCAGCAGCCCAGGCCAGGCGAGGAGGCGGTTGGACGCGTGATGGCTGGGAAGACCATCCTCCCAGCATTTGCCAGGAGAGGAGGATCGGGGAGGGAATACTATGCTCCATCCAGTGCAGATGCCTCCTCCCCAGGCTGGGGGTGTGCTCGCTGTCCAGGGGGATGAGCTGCCTCCCAGAGGAGCACACGTCTGGGGTAGCGGGGAGTGCAGCCTCGCAGGGAGGACCCCGAGGACGCCAACACCCCAGCCCCTGCCTCCAGGTGTTCAGACTGCAGCACAGCAAGGCGGGAAGCCAGAGGCCCAAAGGAGGTGGCAGCCTGGTCCCAGGCAGGTGCTCTCAGTTACTAACACAGGCTCTAAAGACCCTTGCAACTGCCAAGCAATTGCTTCCCGGTCTGGAATGCTCCCAGTGCTGGCTGAGTGCTGGGCAGGGCTCAAGGATGCTTGCCTTACACTGCTCAGTTACGCTTCACCATCTTCTCTGTGGAAAGTGATGCGTCGTCACAAGTGTTTGAGAACAGGGAGGATGAGCAAGGATCTGAGGATATATCCCTCATGAGAGTTAGGCCTCCTGGATAAAGATGCTAAAAATGCCGATCTTACAGTCAAGTAAGACACAGGAGTGCGAGGCTGGTACAAGAGGCATAAAGAGCTCGAAGGTGAAGGACAGGACCGCATCTCTCTGGCAGCAAGACTGATCTTTTCTCCAGCTTTCACAAAGCAGGCAGTTTTGACGAATCCATGCACATCTCGGCGCAATCCACAAAGGGAGTCACAGCTCTCCCCAGAACTTAGGAAGGATTCCTGAGCCATTCAGATGTTGTCGCTCAAGGAGGAGAGACGAGCAGCAGCAGAGGACTTGGGATCCCGAGCCGGGGCCTTAGGCTTCGTAAGAGTCCATCCTGAAGACTGACGGTCGAGGGGACAGAGCCTGTCCTCGGGGGTCGGGGAGCAAGATGGCTTGGCCAAGGTCACGGGGCAAGAGGAGGAGAGCCTGCAAGTCTGCAGACTCCCACAAATCCCTGTCCCTCCCCCCGGCCCGCACCTTGAGGACCAGAGAGGCAGGCGCCCACGAGTCACAGCACAGCACCGTCCCATCCCTCAAGGTGCACGTGTTTCACTTCATTCTTGCGGTAAGCCCACGCGGTGAGCAAAGAGACGTTCCCACAGCCGCTTTCCCACTGAGGAAGCAGAGATGCCTGCCGGTGAAAGGACACGCCTGTCTCCGCAAAGCTGGGGTCAGCAGGCACTCCGACCACACCCAGCTGCCCTGTGGCCACCCACATGGTGAGCGGACACCTCAAAAGGGCCAGCCCGAGGGGGCGTCCTTTAGATGTGAGCCTGGATAGATCTCAGATCCCACATCCAGGCCTATAGCTCTAACCCAAAACAGCATGACTCTGGTCTCCCCAGCCTCATCTCAGCACCTGCGATCCTGAATCTTCACCCCAAGCAAAAATAGCATGTCCACCAGAGACAGTCGTCCAAGCTGAGGGGTCAGCAAACTGAGTCCCAGTCCCAGCACATGGGGAAAGTCACCTGACCACCTGACCCAAGTCTCTTCACCTGTGGTGTCGGGGTACTGATGGCATGACGCATGTCTCCCAGGCTTTGGGGAGAACGAGACGCTGCCCTTGTCTGTCTGAGCAAACAGTGAAGTCAGGCTGGTCCTTCCTTTAAAGCTTAGGCTGGGCCTCCTCACAGCATCTCCGCATGGTTTCCAAGGTCGTTGAGACTAATTCGGTCAGCAAGCATCACTCATTGCTTCATGATTTACTGAATATGTCCTGGAGGCCCACACAGAGCTAATATGGGAACAGTAATACAATGTGCGGAAGAGACACAGTCCACAGACGTGCGAGGCCTGTTCGCATAGTAGCAGGGATGGACCCAAGACATGCATATACATGTATATAGTTTTTCTCAAAGGGCCATGATCACGGTTCATTAGGGAAAAGAGGAGTGGGTCCAGGTTGGCTGTGGGTGAAGTTCTCTCTGAGAGTAATGCTGACTCTCAGATTTGAAGAAGGAAAGCTGTAATTCAGACAGATACGGGACGTAACCAGCAGGTGCAAAGGCCTTGTGGCCGGGGCGGGGGTGTGGGGGTGGGTGGGGATAGGTAGGTATATAGACCACAGAAGGCAGGGAGCCTGGAGGACGGGGAGCTTGCCTTACTGCTTCCCCTTAAGAGGAGGGCTGTGTTGTAAACCAAGGCTTCAGAGGCAGATTGGTAAGCTGCAAAAATTTTCTTGAAATGAGAAATATACTAAGCAGCACACACATAAATACATGTGCACAAAAGTTTCATGAGATAACGCTTAACTTTACTACCTGCCATGAACTCTAATGCTTTCTTATATTCTATCTGAGAGGGGGATAAAAAGGAAAGAAAGAGGTATGTGGGTCTTGGCTGGTGTGGGTTGAATTGTGTCCTCCATAAAAATCTGTTAAGACCCTAACCACTGCTGTCCATGAATGAGAGTGTGTCTGGAAGAGCATCTTTGCAGAAGTAATCCTGTTAGCATGAGGTCACGCTGGACGAGGCCGGCCTTAAATCCAACGACTGGCACATTTATCAGGAAAAGGAGACGTTTAAGGGCACAGACACAGGGAGGAGGGCCATGTGAGGATGAAGGCGCAGCTGAGGAGCACAAAGGATGTGAGCCCCAACCACAGCAAAGGACGGGGCCGCCCGGGAAGGCAGGAGAGAGGCAGGGACGAAGTGCTCCCTCTGAGGTTCCAGGAGGAACCAACTCTGTCGAAGCCTTGGTTTCAACCTCTGGTCTCTGCAACTGGAAGACAATACATTGCCGTTGCTTCAAGCCACTTAGTCTGTGTTCATTGTTACCTTACGGCAGATGGCTCTAGAGAGTTGATGTGGAGTGGGAAGAGGGGGTTTCAAGATTGGGAACTCATGTACACTTGAGATGAAAAAAATAAAAATAAATAAATACAGCAGTGAAAAAAAAATAAATAAAATAAAATAAAATATACAGCGATGCTCCCCCTCCCCAAGCCCAGAGGCACCTGGCGGAGTGGGTGTGGGAGGTGTTTTGTATTGAAGTCAAGTGGCTCAGTCCAGTCAGATTCTTTGCGACCCCATGGACTGTAGCCTACCAGGCTCCTCCCATGGGATTTTCCAGGCACGAGTACTGGAATGGGTTGCCATTTACCTCTCCAGAGGATCTTCCCCACCCGGGGATCGAACCTGGGTCTCCTGCTTTGTAGGCAGACGCTTTACCGTCTGAGCCACTAGGCAATTTATTCACTTATTTTTATTGAAGTATGTTGATTTACCATATAATGATGCTGTGTGACGCCTCTCATATGTGGAATCTAAAAGGTAATACAAATGAATGTGCACAGAAGATGGTGACAGACTCACAGACAAATTTATGGTTGCCAAAGGAGGTTGGGAGAGAGGAGAGACAAATGAGAGGCATGGCATTAGCAGAGACAAGCCATTTGGGCTTTTTTTTTTTTTTNCCTGAGGACTGCCCCCAGTGCCAGTGGGGTAAAAGGACTTCCTGTCATGGGAGGAGGTGGGTCGTACAATACAAAAACACTAGGCTTATGGCCTGGAACGTTTTTTTTTTCTGCTCAACTTTTCCTTCGGCTTCAGAACTTGGCTGTTCACTGGAATACCCCAGGGCCTTTACGAGGTTTCAGAAAGCCCCTCTCTCCAGCCCTCCATGGCAATAACGAGTTCACTTAGACATGCATTATTATTACAGGGCTAATTATTGTGCCTCAAGATAGCGCCCAAAGAGTTGCAATATGCTACTTCTAATTAAGCCCTGGAACAATTTCAGCTAGTTAAATAAAGATATTGCTCAAAATGACTGGGGGAAAAAAAAAGATGCCACGCTGAAATAATATGAAAGCTGAACAAAAACTTTTTAATGAACTGACAGCTGAGAAAGAGCGGTGCTGAGAGAGATTCTATAATTTAGACTCTCTATAAATTTTTTAAAAAGCCAGGACAAAGAAACAAATAACATGGCATATCAGGGCAAAACTGAAGGGGTGATCAAACAAAAGCATCATCTATGCTGTCAACAAAGGCGAGCCACTCAGGCTACGGGTATCAAAGGCCACGTCACCTTTACAGAACCCTCATTATATCCTACGTTTCACACTTGATGGGATTAAAATCTTAGCGATGCCCCAAGTCCACTTGAAGATAAGTCAACTAACCAGGCAAAAAGAAGCACACACAGAGGCTAACTTTTAGGTAAGAGTATTTTCTATCTGTTGTAATTCATGAGTTATTTCTCATACATATCAAGCTAACGGAGATAAATACGAAAATCACATTAGAAGCTTCTGCAGAACAATCTGCTTTCAGTCAATGATTATGAAAGATATCGCAGCTAAGCCAGGCGATTGCACAGCTGGGTGCCTACTAGTCTGGAGTGAGGGGCTTCAGCCTGGCTCAAGGGAACTGACAAGCAAGTCCTGTCTGTCGGGAGAGGGGTCATGGGACGGGGAAGGGGTTTCAAGTGGGTTCCACTCTGCATTCCTGGTGACCCTGTCTATACTGGGCATGGCTGGCATTGCACTCAAGGACAGAAAAGCCCTCCAGTCTGCTCCCGAATGGACCTATTTATTCACCACTGGCTGCAATGCCTAATTGACATCTGGCACATCCCAGATGTTCACTAGGTATTAGCCACAGGAAAAGAAGGAAATGATGGATATGGGTGGGCGGACGGACGGATGGGTGGACGGATGGGTGGATGATGGATGGATAAGCTGGCTGACCCACGTCAGAGTGAAACTGTTTACTTCAGACTGGAATGCAAACATAGCCAAAACCCACGGGCTTCCCACTGAGATCACAGATCTGGTTTCAGGACCTAATGAAGCTCAGGTTCCTGATGTCTCATCACAGAAAGAATTCAGTGAGAGACAAAGTGACAAGAAGCAGATCTGTTCAGAGAGAAACACACTCCAGAGACAAGAATGTGGGCCACTGCAGAGGGCGAGTGTGGTGGCCTTGAAGGTGGCGTGCTTAGTTGTTATGGGTTGGGTAATTTCATAGGCTAATAAGTGGCAGGATTATGCCAACTATTTTGGGGGAGGGGTGAAAATTTTCAGGAGCTGGGCCACCGCCTGATTTTTGGACTTTTGACAGTGCCTTGGAAGACGCTGACTCCTTGGAAGAAAAGTTATGACCAACCTAGATAGCATATTCAAAAGCAGAGATATTACTTTGCCGACTAAGGTCCATCTAGTCAAGGCTATGGTTTTTCCAGTAGTCATGTATGGATGTGAAAGCTGGATTGTGAAGAAGGCTGAGCACCGAAGAATTGATGCTTTTGAACTGTGGTGTTGGAGAAGACTCTTGAGGGTCCCTTGGACTGCAAGGAGATCCAACCAGTACATTCTGAAGGAGATCAGCCTTGGAATTTCTTTGGAAGGAATGATGCTGAAGCTGAAGCTCCATTACTTTGGCCACTTCATGAGAAGAGTTGACTCATTGGAAAAGACTCTGATGCTGGGAGGGATTGGGGGCAGGAGGAGAAGGGGACGACAGAGGATGAGATGGCTGGATGGCATCACAGACTCAATGGGTGTGAGTCTGAGTGAACTCCGGGAGTTGGTGATGGACAGGGAGGCCTGGCGTGCTGCGGTTCATGGGGTCGCAAAGAGTCAGACACGACTGAGCGACTGAACTGAACTGAACTGGAAGTGTCAAGGCACCCCTGGGAGTGTTGCTCAGCTTGCTGACTGAGGAACCAGGTCCAGTTGAAGTTGAACTTGTCTGCCGTCTTGGACCCATGGGATCCTAATCAATTTATGTTGTGCCTTTGGGCTATGTCATTCTTTTAAAAATTGTGCCCTGCCCCCTTCCCCCCTATTTCAAGAAGGCTCTGGGAGGCCAAAATATCTGGTAGCTCCTGACTCTCCCTGCATGCTGAGATCTTCCTCTGTGGGTTCAGCTCTTAGAGGTTCTTGAAAATCAAATTTTGCAGTGCGCATTGGCATTTAATGGTTGGGCATGGTTCCCTCACACTCCTCTCCACTTCTGGAGTAAGTTCCCGGGCGGAGGGAATCTTGCCTTTAAAAGGCAAACATCAGGATGCCCCAAAGCATCTGAGAGGACCGCTGGCCTCTGTGTGTATTCAGAATGTTCTGTCCAAGGACGCATTCATTGATGACTGCCCTGAGAGACGTCTCAGAGTCAGTGATGCATCCAGGAACTCACTGCGGGCAAACACACACGCACACACCGCCTGCTGTCCTGGGGGGAGAAGCCGCCTTGTGGCAACCTGTTGCTGTTGTTTACTCACTCTGTTGTGTCCAGCTCTTTGCGACCCTATGGATCACAGCCCACCAGGCTCCTCTGTCCCTGAGATTTCTAGGCAAGAAGGAGGAAAGGAAGGCTATTTCCTTTTCCGGGGGATCTTCCCGACCCAGGGAAGGAAACTGCATCTCCTGGATTGGCAGGTGGATTCTTCCCCACTGAGCCACAGGGAAGCCCAGGAAGGGAACACCAACAGTGAATCGCAACAAGCACAACGTGGGGTCGTCTGGGTTGGTGCTGATGCCCCCACATCCATCATTACTGTACGTGAGCAGTAGGACCCAGGGAACGGAGCTCAGGTCTGCTCTTTCTAATGTTCCCAGCTTTCAGGAACAGGACAGTGAGAGACTTGCAGGAGACAGAGAACTCGGCGAGAGGCAGGCAGGGAGCAGGGCAGACGTGTTGCTGCTCCCCTGCCAGAAAAGAGAGACGGGGTGGGGGAAAGTGAGCCAAGCAAGTCCTGTCTCATGCCAAGCCACAAGCGCAAAGTCATTTCTAAAAAATGGAGTTAATGGCGTAAGAACTAATGCTTTCATGGATACCGTCCCACAGGATCAAAATGAGTAAGAAAAGGGCAAGCCCACCTTTCACAGAGCTCTTTCCAATCATTTTTAACCTATGAAAGGTTTTATTTAAAATCTAAAAAGTTTAAAGGTAAAAAACCAAACGCAAGAAATAAATAATGTAGGGAGAGCCAGGGGCAAATCTTATAAAGATTCAGAAGCCCTGAGTTCTAGGTGTACAGTCTCTAGATATTCAAATTATTCAAGGCAATGACTGCAGATTGTCTTGTTAATGGCCCCAAGGAAAGAAGTTGATCTCACTCTGCTTGGTAAGTGACTCCTGTCCCCAGAAAGTCAGAGTCACAACCTTCACCAG
This sequence comes from Neotragus moschatus, assembly GCA_006410615.1. Classification (NCBI taxonomy): domain Eukaryota; kingdom Metazoa; phylum Chordata; class Mammalia; order Artiodactyla; family Bovidae; genus Neotragus; species Neotragus moschatus. Next base: position 363,356 of record SJYA01002979.1, read on the forward strand.
CCTCCCTACAACATCATTCCTTTTAAACAATCCAGAAACCCCGAGAGACCAAGACCGTTCATTCCCAAAGCTCATACAATTAAAAACAAACAAAGAAACAAAACAGCCCAGGAAGTTTCCCTTGACTTCGCTCTCCTCTACCTGGATGTTTAACTACAGGGAGTATTCATCTGCTGGAAACAAAATGCTGTGCTGTAATTCCTCGTGGTGTCAAATACGAGAGTAACCGTCACCCCCACACATACGCCCAATTACAGTTTTAATCTAACTCACCTCTCTCTCCACCCATCCATCCACCCACCCACCTGTCTTTATATCCATCCATCTAGCCATCTCTCTCTCTCTCTTTTACATCCGTGTAAACATTTGGTTACCAGGCCTTCAAAAGTTGCTCAGGTTTTTGAGACTCTCCTATTTTCAACCAACACACAAAAGTTCTAAGCTGTGAGCCTTTAAGTTTCCTTGAACTTTCAATCTACGTGTTTAGGTTTGTTTGTCTGCTGTTCCTCTAACTTTGAGATTAAAGGTTAAGGACGATGTATGCCACAGGATTCAAAGTCATTTGAGCACTGTGACCTCCGCTGACACTTTGCAAAACATTAAGTAGCATTTGCTAGAAAAAGGAGGCAAGCCCTGTGACTTGACTTTGGCACATGTTGGGGAGAAGGCTGGGTGAGGTGGGGAGAGGCTTTGAGAAGGAGGCAGCTGCTGAGGTTCAAGCCTTCCAGCCACAGGCGTTTCCCAGAGGATGCCCCACTGGCCCCGCCTCTCCCTCACGTCCCCTCCGCATCCCAACACAAAAGATGCCTCCTGAGCTCCATGGGAGACCATCCCCCAAACTACCTATTGGCAAGCAGTGTGTCCTGAGCCATCACGGTCGCACAGTCCTAAACAACTGTGTGTTAATGGAGAAGAAGGGAACTCTGAAACCAGAACAGAATCAGATGCTAATTTAACTACTGGAAGCTCCTGGCACAGTTACAGCCCCTAAAATGACTTTATTATGACAGGGCTGCAGGCATTTCTGTGTTTCTGTTACCCAGGGTTTGCTGCCAGTGAAACAGGAAGAAGAGGGACCTCATTACTGCAGAGGGAGACGCATCTATGGCGAGACGCCCCAAGCATCCTGGGCACAAGGCGAAGCCCAGGTCTCAACGGCTGAAGCTGTGGGGCTTCTCTTGTTCCTCCTCTGAACCGCCTGTAAGTTATATAATGAGATTGTACAGTTCAATCCGAGGGCACTTAAATACCTCTGGCACCCACCCAGCAGTCGCTCTGGGGGGAAAAAAACTGCATCTTTTAACAAAATGTTTTGCCCAAAATGGTTGGGAAAGAAGGGAACAAATGTAAAGTGACAGGGTCTATCCCTGCAGAACACTGAGTCAAGGAACCATAGCTGGAAAGCTGCCTGAACGTGGTTTCCGCATTGCTCAGGAATGCTGGGAAGGAGAGGTGACTTAGGGTGAAGTGGGGAAGAGATACAGACTGTGGCTTCAGTCCCAGGCAACAGGTGCCTGCCCCCAGCCGACGAGTCTCCTGGCACCTCCCACAAGCAGCTGGGTGTCAGGTCAGTGGCTAAACAGCATCAGTTGCTATCTCTGGTGGGATCTTGGGCGAAGAATGAAGACCACATGAGCACAGACCACTGAGTTCCAAGAAAGACCCTAGTGCGTCCTGACGGGGAGCGATGCGCAGAAAGTGGACGGCTTGGGTGAGGCGCGCCTGCAGTCTTTGTGGCTTGGGAAACAGTGTGGAGACTGGTGTCACGAGAACTTTCTGGGAAGGAGGCTGGAAGTGTCGACGGGGGCCGTGAGAGGTTGTAGACACCAGGGCACAGAGTTTGCACCTTGGGTGGCGGGTGATGGGGCTCCTGAAGACTTTACAGAGGGGACTGGGCCAGGAAAGCAGAAGGGTTAACCACCCTTGAATGCTTTAGACTCTTAACTGCAAATCGCTCTGCACCTTTCTGCTTGGCCAGCCCTGGGAGATGCGGGCTCAGTCTACGAGGCCGGGCATCATAGAATCCCCAGGGAGCATCCCCTAAGGTCTCATCCCTGCTGGGGGAGAGGGGGTGTCCTGGAGCAGAGATCAGTGAGCCCAGGCCAGCTTGTCCAACACGCTCAACGCACTTGGATGTGTGTTCTCTCAGTCCCCACCCAAACAGTGCCTGTTGCCCATGACCCACTGCGGGCTGAGGGCCAGACATCCTCAAAGTGGCTGTACCCACCATGGCCCTCCGCTTCCTCTCCCACTGGACCACCCCCCTCACATTCTGCTGCTGGAGCATCTTCTCAACACCTTGCATGTTCCACACAGTGTTGCTACTTCACAGACATCACGGTGTTTGATGCCACAAGCCTTGTGAGATATGAATTACCTGATATTTTACAAACTAGGAAATAAAAGCTCAGAGAGGCAGAAAGCATGCTCCCAGTAGGCTTAGAACGAGGTCATAATCGGTCACAGTCATGTACTGTCTTCCTTAGAAAGGTTAATCACTGTGGTCAGCATGATACAAGTACAACCCTGCAACTAACTCTGTTCCTTTTACACTGCATGGAGGAAAATTTCCAGCAGATACAAAAGTAGACAGCCAAGGACTTCTCTGATGGTCTAATGGCTAAGAATCCAAACTCCTAATGCAGGTGGCCCAGGTTTGATCCCCGGTCAGAGAACTAGATCCCACGTGATGAAATGAAGAGTTTTGCATGCCGCGACTAAACATCCCACGTACTGAAACTAAAAAAGGTGCCTACTGCGCGCTGGAATGAGGATCAAAGATCCTGTGTGCTGCAACTAGGCAACTGTGAAAGCCGCTCAGTCACGTCCAACTCTTTGCGATTCCATGGACTATACCGTCAGTCCACGGAATTCTCCAGGCCAGCATACTGGAGTGGGTAGCCTTTCCCTTCTCCAACTAAGACAAATATGTAAACAAATAAATATCTTTTAGAAAGTAGACAGCAAAAGGACCCATGTACTCTTCACTCAGCTTCCTCGATTATCACGCCTGTGCATGGCCGGCTCATTTCTCCCCAACTTCGTACCCCCTCCCACGTTATTATTACTGTTGTTGTTATTTTTAGACAGACTTTATCTGTAAGGGCAGCTTTAGGCTCACAGCAAAACTGAATGAAATCTACCGAGAGTTCCCCACTCCACTGGCTCCCCCATGACCAACATCCCGCACCAGGGCGGTGCCCACGTTATAAACTGTTGGACTCACAGTAATTCATCATCGTCACCCAAAGTGCAGAGACTCATGAGGGCTCACTCTTGGGGTTGTACGTTCTATGGCTTTGGACAAACGTGCACTGACACCCGGACCCCATGACAGAATCACACTGAACAGAGTCACTGCCCGAAAGACCCTCCGGGCTTGGCCAGCTCACCGCTCCCTCCCGTTGAGCCCCTGGGAGCCACTGATCTTCACCGCTCAATCCTGGCTTTTCCAGGATGGCATACTGTTGACTCCTAAAGGATGTAGCCTTTTCATTTTGGCCCCTATTATTTCTAGAATGTTTTCTAAGTGAATTTTCCCCAGGTTTAAAAGCCTTAACATTTAAGGCACTTTACAGCAAGGGCTTGAAACACATTCTCTTGTCAAACTCTTTTTCTAACTTGTCTGAGCAATGTTAAGTGCCTGCCTGAGAGAGCCTCAGAGCTCACCCTGCTCCAAAGGACCCACTAACACTCAGGAAGCACCCCCTTCCTGATGGTCTGGATGCTTGGGGTGGGTTGCTCCATGGAAGAGGGGGTATTAACACAGATCTCACGGGCTTTTCGGAGAAGGCAATGGCACCCCACTCCAATACTCCGGCCTGGAAAATCCCATGGACGGAGGAGCCTAGTGGGCTGCAGTCCATGGGGTCACTAAGAGTCAGACATGACTGAGCAACTTCTCTTTCACTTTTCACTTTCATGCATTGGAGAAGGAAGTGGCAACCCACTCCAGTGTTCTTGCCTAGAGAATCCCAGGGACGGTGGAGCCTGGTGAGCTGCCGTCTATGGGGTCACACAGAATTGGACATGACTGAAGCGACTTAGCAGCAGCAGCACAGGCTTTTTTATAAATAAATTTATTTATTTTCTACATTTAGAAACTGTTAACCTCTGATGTTTACTCATTTGGGCTTTCCCAATGACTCCGTTCAAAATTTTCCAAGCCAGGCTTCAGCAATATGTGAACTGTGAACTTCCTGATGTTCAAGCTGGTTTTAGAAAAGGCAGAGGAACCAGAGATCAAATTGCCAACATCTGCTGGATCATCGAAAAAGCGAGAGAACTCCAGAAAAACATCTATTTCT
>SJYA01002979.1:380338-407310 GCA_006410615.1 Neotragus moschatus
TGGGATGGAGTTGAGGGGCTGGGGGGAGGGGGGAGGTTCAACAGGGAGGGGACACGTGTATACTTAGGCCTGATTCACGTTGTTGTACGGCAGAAGCCAACACAATATTGTAAAACAATTATCCTCCAATTCAAAATACATTTAAAAAAGAAGAGAAAATTATAAAGTGCTTAGAATCTTGCCCAGTTCGGCTCCAGGCCAGCATTGCTTAAACACAAGAGGAGTGTTAGCTTAAAAAAAAAAAAAAAGTAAAAACTATTTTATAGCTTGTAGGTCATCAGTTCAGTTGCTCAGTCGTGTCCAACTCTTTGCGACCCCATGGACTGCAGCACGCCAGGCCTCCCTGTCCATCACCAACTCCCAGAGTTTACCCAAACTGATGTCCATCGAGTCCGTGATGCCATCCAATCATCTCATCCTCTGTCATCCCCTTCTCCTCCTGCCTTCAATCCTTCCCTTTCTTTGTAGGCCATAAAAACAAACACAGTTGACCCCTGCCCCCCAAAAGTGGCGAGCAGATCTCGCCCGTGGGTTGGATTCACCATCCTCTGGTTTACTGTGTGGATTTTCTAATTACCCTCATTCTCCCCCTGGAGGGGAGAGAGGAGCGGAGGGGAGGGGAAAGGATGGGTGGGCAGAGGCGGGCCGGCCCCTGTGGGCTGGGCCGACTCTCCTTGCAGCCCCAGCTGACTGCTCCATGAATATTTCTGCGGCAGACTAACCCAGAGGAGCAACAGGAGGCCGCCTTTTAAACTGGGCTCTGCCGCCAGTCACCACAGCTGCCCCAGCTCCTCCATCGCTCCCCCTCCAGCCTTCGGGCCCATCGCCCTCCCCTGGCCTGCTGCTCAGCCCTCTTGGGCCCACTTCTCAGCTTGCTCTCCAGGGGACAGCCCCATTGCCCAGCCCTGACCTCATTCTGGGCCTCCATCGGGTCCACGGCGTTGGATTTGATGCTATCACCCCTGACATGCTCCCCGCCATACGGCCACAAGCAAGGGAGGGAGCCCTGGACGTCCTGTTCTTACCCAGCCACTCGCTGGCCGCACGGGCCCCTGTGTGTCCACAGCCCCAGTCTGCCTAGCCAGCCTTCTGGAAAGGCTAGAAATAGACTAGAAGAAAAAATAAAAAAAAAGACTCCACATCTGTCTCTGCTTTCCCTGCCAGATTCCTTCTGTTTCTGTTTTTTTTTTTTCAAATGACCCCTTTATCTTTTCCAGGCTCTCACCCCAATCATCTCTGTCTGTGCTAAAGAGGGAGGGGAGCGAAGCAGAGCTGAGAGGCTGCAAGCTTAGGCCCCAGGATCTTGTCCTCCGCAGACAGCCACTGGGACGAAGAGAGGGAAAGGAGTCGTGAGCAGAGACTAGGGGCAGAAGCGCTCCGGGACCTACTGAAGCCCAGCAGGCAGAGTCCACTGCCTGTGGAATAAAAAGGACCAGGGCTCCATCACACAGGTTGATTTAAGATTAACGAGAACTGGGACTTCCCTAGCAGCCCAGGGGTTAAGACTTCACTTTCCAATGCAGGCCTGCAAGTTCAATGGGAGTTCAATCCCTGGTAGGGCAGCTAAGATCCTACATGCCTTGGGGCCAAAGAGGCCAAACAGAAAACAGAAAACAATTGCAACAAATAAAGACATTAAAAATGGTCCACATCAAATGAAAATCTTTAAAAAAGAAAAGGTGCAAGATGAGGGGATAAGGGCAAGCATCTTTTTTTTTTTCTTTCCTTAAATTGTTTTAAAATTGAAATACAGTTGATCTACAATGTTGCATTAGGGCAGCATCCGCCTTCCCCTTTACCTAGGCGTCCATGAGGCGTCCATGCAGGAAGCAAGCTGTGGAGTGAAGACTGAGTTCTGCCTGCTTCGAAGCCCACGCTCCTTAGAGACAGTTCAAAGAGCAACACAGACACACGTAGTCACACTGAGCTCTGCTTCCAGAAGGCCTGGCAGGTCATGTGACCATGATGGACAGGAGGAGGTGGAATTCAGGACTTTCTTGTTGTGTCTGAGTCTGTGTATACGCACGGAGTCGTGTCAGACTCTTTGGAATCCCATGAATTGTAGCCCACCAGGCTCCTCTGTCCGTGGAATTTTCCAGGCAAGAATACTGGAGCAGATTGCCATTTCCTCCTCCAGGGGGTCTTCCTGGCCCAGGGACTGAACTCGTGTCTCTTGTGTCTCCTGCACTGGCAGGCAGATTCTCTACCACTGAGCCACCTTGGGTGCCTTGACACATGGCGTCTGGTCAATGGCACTCACCCACACAACGGCTCCATTTTCCGCATCTCGACACTTTTCACCACCTGAGCAGGCATTTACTTTGATGTTAACAGGAGGCCACTGGGTAATCACAGGCTAATGGTCACCCACCTTCCTAATGCTAAGTGACTTATTACTCATAAACACATGTAGAAAGGGCCCCGGGAAGCCCCCGCCGGCTAAACACTCACAAGTTAAGCTTCTTAATTGAAAATATAATCTGTATTGCAGAGATTAAAATATATTGGATTCATTTTGGCTCAATTCTTCCCCATTGTCCCACATACATTTTCTTTATGCTACACAATCAAATTAGTTCCCCTGCTACGGAAATTATTTTCACATAATAAATCAATTTTACGGTGAAGCTGCGTCTGAATGTCCTATTTAAAGGGAAAGCAAATCAGGGCTGGAAACAATTTTCTTACTGATGCGATCACTGTTTGCACCATGTGATTTTGGTGATCTCTGCTGGTTTTATCTGTTTTTGAATTCTTAGCTTTCTTGTCTTGCCCTTCATTGTCCTTGGGAAGGTTCGGTTCGGTGTGGTGGGAAGAAGCAGGGAGGAGGAAGTGGAGAGGGAAAACCTCCACAGCCCTCTAGGCGCCCCCTAGTCCCTCATCATATTCACTTACTTTTTTCACAGCACTTATGAGTTGCTGATGTTATATAATCTAGATGTATGTTTGTTCCATTAATGGCTCAGCCCCCATCAAAGATAAGGCAAACCCCACGAAGGCAGGGGCTTGATCCCGCCTATCAGGTGTTAGCTCCCTCATGTCTGCAGCAGAGCCTGGCACAAACCTAGACCAACAGTCACAACCTTACAGAACGAGGCCAACATTGAGGCCAACATGCAGTGAGCTTCACTCCTGCTGGAAGCAGGTGAGGGAGGCAAGTGCTTATCAAAGGTGTCCTCGGGGCCCTAGCACGTTGTGGGACGTGTGAACTTGCAGGATGAGCCCGGGCCCCACGGACCTTTCAGTGCCTCCCATGCACAGGGCCTTTGCACATGCTGTTCCCATCCCCTAGAGGGTGCCTCTTCCTGCCTGGACCCACCTGGTCAATTCCTTCCAGTTACTCAGCTCCCAGCCTTCCCAGGCCCACTGAACACTCATAACACCCACTGCTCTTATAGAACCATGAGCTTCTCCATCAGAGTGCCCGAGTCCTGTTTATCATTAGACGCTCACTTGTTTGGTGGTCTAAGCCAAGCCCAGCATTTTCCTGCAGACTCTCAGCTCCCTGACAGCAAGCTCCACACCTGCCTTTGCTCACGTGTACCCCCAGCATCAAGCAGTCTATGCAACCTGAGTAGGCACTCAATAAACACTTGAATGGAGAAAGAATGAACCAAGGCTGCCACAAAAATGATCCCCAAGCTTCTTTTTCATTTCAAATTCAAATGAAGCTGAATTTGCTAAATTGCACATTTAGCAAATTGCAAATCAGGATCCATTTGACTCCCCATGTACATCTCCACATTAAGATGAGACAAGAGGAGGTTACTAACTGCTGGGCACAGACTGTACCCCAGATAGGCTATGAGCTACACAAAGGACACCCTACCTGCCTTTAGAATAGGGGCTGATCATGACCCAAAGGTCACCAACTTCCTGGTCCTTTAGCATTGCTAAGGGAGAGCCTACAGGTGCTAGAGCGGCAGCAAGTTGCCCTGGTAGGGACCACACTGTATCTCATGGCACAACAGCTGCTAGGGGCTCAAACACCCTGAGGCGTCCAAGTAAGAACTCAGGTGACCGCCAGGAACACACGGCACAGGAAGGGCACAAGCGTTAGTGGCACGCACAGAACACACAGTCGTGTCCAGAAGTTCCAAAGACTGCATGTTGTAAGGTGTTCACTATCTCAACTACCCGAACCCCACGAGATGGCTCCAGGACTTGTCACGGTCTTGAACTGCCAACCCAGGATGCTGCCGCCCAAGCTAAGCTTGCAGAGAACGACCTCCTCTCTGCTGCATGTGTGTGTGCTGAGTCATTTCAGTCGTGTCCAACTCTTTGCGGCCCTATGGACTAGAGCCCGCCAGGCTCTGCTGTCTAAGAGATTCTCCAGGCAAGAATACTGGAGTCGGTTGCCATGTCCTCCTCCAGGGGATCTTCCCAACCCAGGGATCAAATCCGCGTCTCTTACATCTCCTGCACTGGCAGGCAGGTTCCTTACTACTAGTCCCTGCCAGGAAGCCCCTTCCCAGTGTTACCACTGAATAAACTGGAACTAGAATCCAGAGTGCCTAACTTCGGACATTGGACATGCTGTGTGTTCTCACCAGCTGACTACTTTCGTGATTATAAATTATTTTAGGTGATCAGAGCTGCAGTGGTCTGCATGAGCAGTAAGACCCCCCTGGACTCTGAGTTAGACATCTGAGAATTACCTGTATGAACAGGTCAGGCAAAAGAAGATAGAAAAATCGATACCATTTCAACACGGCAAATGATTCCGTACTATACATCAAGTTTGAGGAAAACAACAACAGCAACACCGTTCTAAGGCCGCTTTGTAAAAGCTGTGGTGCATTCAGCCTTTCTCTAGGTCTAAGCAGACTCTGATGCACAGGATGAGCTGAAAGAGCAGGCAACTCGGGATCCTGGAATCAGAACAGAGCGCACGTCATTGCACCCGGGCCCACAGGCTTATACAAAAATACACCCCTAATGAGGTCACAGAGTGAAGATGGAAGTGGCTGAAATGCATAGTGTGGGCCCAGAAAAACTGTCAGCAAAGTCTAAAAATAGCTTTACTAAGGTCTGTCAAATTGGGGGCAATAATTCAGGAAAACGACACAACTGCATACCCAGACGCAGCAGCTCATCTGAGCACAAGGCGGCTTGGGGAACCAGCTTTGGGGTGAAATGTTTGACCATTTCAGGGCAGTTTCTTTATTCCATGCCGACATGTTTTATGGCCTCAGGACTGGGGGGCCTGGTCTTTGTTCTCTATGGGGGTGGCTATTTCCAAGTTCACCCGCACCGTTGCCTGCACCTGCCTTGGGGGTGGGCTGGGGTCGGGAGGCGGGGCAGCCCCAGAGCTGGCAGCTGCCTGGGGAAGGCGAGGGATCCCTGTCTTGGGCCCTAGTCTGTGGTTGCCCCGTCCTTGGCGTCTGTTTTTTCTGCAGGAAAACACTGTTTTTCATAGACTCACACTCAGTTGTTGTCTTGTCAACACTGTCCTTTTGGGTTAAAGTCATATGTCTTTGCTAAAATAACTCATGGTCTGAAAAAACACACCCAAGAAATCACAAAAATAACAGTCCCAACACAGCACTTTAAGATGTGAAAAAGAGAGAAGCAGCCGTGCTTTTTGCTTTTAATGCTCTGTTCGAAATGAATCCAGATAAAAGCAAGGCAGAATGTGCATGGCTTTTTATACTATCTTCTAAACATGACTTTTGACTTCCCCCAAAAAATAATATTCCCTTCTATTTTTTCGCCAACATTGTGGAATTTTCGTAGTGAATAAATAAGAGTCTATCCCGCTCTTTCCTCTGAAATTCTAAATAAAAGTAAGTATTCAAATGCTTGTTGGCTGAGAGGATGCATAAAACCTTGAAATTCAGCTGATGTGACTTCAGGGGCTGCCCTTATAAGGGATAAAGAAAACTGGGAAAATAGGGCTCGGTATTCACTTGCTAGCCTTGCCATAACAAAGTGAAACATCACGGACTGTGAGGCTTACAACAGAAATGTACTTCCATACAGTTCTGGAGGCCGGGAATCCAAGGTCACAGTGCCGGCAGGGCAAGTTTCTGGTGAGGCCTCTGTCCGTGGCTTGCAGACGGCCGCCTGCCCCCTGTGCCCACACGAGGTCCTCGCTCTGTGAGTGACTGTGTTCTGATCTTCTCCTCTTACAAGGACACTAGTCACATTGGATTAGTGAAGTGAAGTCACTCAGTTGTGTCCGACTCTTTGTGATCCCATGGACTGGTAGCCTACTGGCTCCTCCATCCACGGGATTTTCCAGGCAAGAGTACTGGAGTGGGTTGCCATTTCCTTCTCCCTTAATGATCTCATTCCAACCTTAATTCTCTCTTTAAAGGCCGCGTCTCCAATACAGTCACATCCTGAGATCCTTGAGTGAGGACTTCAACACGTGAATTCTGGCAGAGACACAATTCAGCCCAGGACAGGTTCATTCCTGTCGGATCTTTGCATATCTTTTTAACAGCCCACAGAACGTGGCTACTATGCTGCCCGTATGGGTTTGGTGGTGCTCTTCCCTCTTGCCAACAACTGGATGCCGCCAAACCCCATCCTTGATCCTGGGAACTGTGCCTGCTGGACAGCACCCTTGGCATAAGGAAGAAAGAGCTGCCTGGTCCAACCTCGAGACCAGGAAGCACCTGGGCTCAGCACCAGCCCCCGGGTTCCCTGCTTTGCTGGCACTGCCCGTGGGCTACCGTCACCACCTCCCTGCCGCCAGCGAATTCACCCGTGCATCTGCCCGTCTCCTTGAAACCAGAGCCTGACTTCATCTCCAAATCCCTAGCACACAGAGCGGAGGCCAGCACACCTTCTGGATATCAAATACCACACTGTGTGGGCTCCTGCAAGCCTCCCTGCAGCACCTGTGCTGGTCCTCGGCGGGGCGAGCCAGACCAGTGAACATCCAGGGGAACCCGACAAGGCTCCTTCCCTCACAGCCACCTTCTAGAAGAATCTGGGGAGCCTCCGACCCCAGCTTCCCTCGGAGGCACTTCCTGAGCCCGTGGGGCCCTTCCCAATTTGCTCACATCGTGATTATTCTAGTTTTTCAACAGAAACCTAACACCGGAGACAAGAGGCTTGTGGCTTTGCCTGTCTATACACATAGATNAGCGGGGCGAGCCAGACCAGGGCTCCCCTCAGTGAACATCCAGAGGAACCCGACAAGGCTCCTTCCCTCACAGCCACCTTCTAGAAGAATCTGGGGAGCCTCCAACCCCAGCTTCCCTCGGAGGCACTTCCTGAGCCCGTGGGGCCCTTCCCAATTTGCTCACATCGTGATTACTCTAGTTTTTCAACAGAAACCTAACACCGGAGACAAGAGGCTTGTGGCTTTGCCTGTCTATACACATAGATTTGAAATCACTCAGAGAAGCAGCAGGTCTGGTGCCAGAGAGCATGCAAAATAACCTACAACATAAAGAACCCACTTACGATGGAAATTGCTAGACTTGTTTCAGACTCTCCCCAACTCCGGCGTGAGGCTCATCTCAGAAATCAGCAGGTGTGGTTTTTGTGGTTCATGCAGAACACACCCCAGGAGAACCATCGTTCATTTCCAAGTGACCCTGGCCTTTCCTATTCCTTTTCCCTTCCTTCAGCTTACAGTTGAGGGGAAAAAAAAATGATCTCCCAAATCAAACTTAAACACACACAAACACACAATGCCAACTGACTCTAAATACCACCCCCTCCCAAGAAAAGCATTTCTATGGCCTGCCCTTCCTTGTTTGCAAGATGCACTAAAAATAGACATCATTATGATAACCCAGGTCCCGGGAGGAATTTCATGTCATGAGCAGGCTCATCAGCCAAAGTGTAAAAACAGGTGCGAGCAAGATGCTCCGAGTCAAGAGGAATATTTCCAGTTTCAATATTCCTGGGCATGAAAAGTCATTTTCTCTGAAGGGGTGCAAAGCTCTAGAAACCACCACATAAAATCTGTTCCACACAAAACCTCTTAAGAGAACAAATCAATTCTGTACATCAGAGAGCGGCTATACAAAAATAACACACACACAGAGACCCAGCTCAAATGCAAACATGCACACGCTCAGAGCTGAGCCAGGTGGGAGGCCCTGTGAGAGGGGAGCCTTTGTGATCACACAGCGGCGCTCTAGTTCTAGATTGGGTCCCTCTGCCCTTGGGCAAATCCATCCCAAGAAAACGCACTTGGCAATACAGCTCCAAAGGGAGGTTCCAACCAAACCCGCGACAATATCAGAAAATTATAAATTAACTCGAGGAGGAAATATTCCCCCCGACAACGTCTCTGATAATGTACGGGGATTTTGGAAACATCACTGACTATTTTGTTGACTTCAGAAAACTCAAAGTTGCACCACCAGTAGCCTACCACGTTCTAGTCCCCTTTGAAGTCTCCAAGTCCACGGGTTAGAAGACTTTGGAGAGTGTGGCTGCCAGCAGGTTACAGAGAAAGGGGGAAGGGCAAGAGGCTTGGGGTCACTCTCTCTGCCAGCATCCTGACAAGCGCCTCAGCTCCTCGTTGAGAACTCCTGTCTATAGAATGAGGATAGATGGAGGAGTTGTGTGAGAATCAGAAGCGGAAACCAATGTATTTCAGTGAAAATGAAGCAAAACACACCTGGTATTCATTAGGACATCTACTAACAGGAAGGAAGGAAGAGAGAGAGAGAGAAAGGAAGAAAGAAAAAAAGGAAAGAAGAAAGAAAAAGAATTGTTGCTGAGAATTTGGAGAAAATTAGTGTTTGTCTGCCATAGTGGGAATATAAAATGGGACACCTACTGCAGAAAATCATATGGAAGTTCCTCAAAAAAAAAAAAAACAAAAAAAACCCACCAAAATATAGAATTATTCTCTGATCCAGCAGTCATGCTTCTGGGTATATACGTGAAAGAACTAAAGACAGTTATGCACTCATATTCACAGAAGCATTGTCCACAGAGCCAAAAGGGGAAACACAAGACCATCAGCAGCTGAGGGGATAAGCAAACTGCGGTCCATCCGTACAACGGGGGATTTCTCAGTCTCAAAAAGGAAGCAGTCCTCATCTGGTTTAGCCTGAGTGATCCTGGAGGACAATGCGCTCAGTGAAACAAGCCAACCACCAAAGGACAAACCCTGTATCACTGTATTCATATGAAGTATCAAGAGAACTCAAACTCATGGACAGTAGGAAGGTGGGTGTCAGGGGCTGGTGGGGTGGGGGAGGGTGGATAAAATGAAGAGTTAGTGTTTAATGGGTGCAGAATTTTAGTTTTGCAAGCTGAAAAAAATTTCTCACAGTCATATGAATATACTTGATACTAGTGAATTCTGTATTTTAAATAGTTTAAAATGGTAAATTTCATATTATGGATATTTTTGCCACAACTAAATCTTTTAAAGGTTTAATTGAGGGAAGAAAAAAAACACAACACCCCCACTGTCAGCTTGCCTATGACACAGGAAGGGCTCCAAACACTGTCCTGTTAATATCAGCCCTTTTGTACCAAAGAATCCACCACCACTGATCAGCACTGGATAATCTTTTAAGTGAACAAACCTCCGGTTAATTGTTCTCTTTTCATGTTGCAAGGTAAGGAAAACCTTATCTTTCTGGGTGCCAGGAGCCCTGGGCAAAGATTAAAGAAGGTTCCCGGAGGATTGCTGGCTACAGAATTGGAGGCCAACTCGGATACCCAGAGAGAACGTCAGGGGCCAGTATCGACCACAGTTCATAGACTGATCAGAACAAGCTCCAAGACTCCTGAGGAAGGGAGCAAGGCTGACTCAGGCCAGAGAAAAGATGGAAAGAAAACAAGAACTGAAGGAGTTTAAACAAACCCTGGACCCCTCACCTGAAAGGTAGGGACACCTGCCTTCTCTTCCCTGGGGTTGAAGTGAGAAGGGAATGAGCCTCAGGGGAGAGACAGGGGGAAACCTCTCCTCCAGGGAGGAACAGGGGAACAGGGGCTGGCTCATTCCCCATCAGCCGTGGGCAGAACACTCTCCCTAAAGAATGAGTTGTTGTTGGTTTGCCTGCAATCAACGAGGATGATGAGAGCCTTGCTCCTCCATGTGTATGCCTCCTGGAAGAGCTGCCTTGGAAGCACCTGGGAACTAACTAGAAGATGAAGGAGCTCCAGGCTCCTTCCCACATCTTCTGGATTTGAAGGTGTATTTTGATAACCTCTCCAGGAGATCTGTGTGCACAAAAAAGCTTGGGAAGGGCTGGGGTAGAAGGCCCCCTGATCTACTCTTCCTCGCACCTCATCATATCCAAATACATGTGTGTGAAAAAAGTAAAATCCACTGGAGGAATATAAGGTCCAAATTCAACTGGAACTTAGAACCTCCCTGACGGTCTAGTAGTCCAGCAGTTAGGACTCAGCTCCTCCACGGCAGGGGGCGTGAGCTCGATCCCTGGTCAGGAAACTAAGATCCTACAAGCTACGCAGCCGGAAAAGAAACAGAGCAGCACGCATCTGCCTGCATCACACTCATTTCAGATTAATTTCCTGCCATCAGCTTTGGTTGGCCTTTTTCTTTTCTTCTGATTGTCATCTAACAAGACAAAACAGGAGATAAATCAGTGTCCTAGTTTGGGGCATTAAGAGACTGTAGTAACGTGTTCTAGCAGCCCACTGGAGTTTATTTCCTTCTATTTCATGACAGCTGAGGCATTAAATAGTCTTACATCATCGGGCTGTTCCCTGCCTTCTCTGTGACCACTCCTGCGGCTTTGAAAATCCAATATGAGACATCATTCTTTATGGCACCTTCCATAGCTGCAAGCAAAGCAATTTTAGAGAACACTTTTCTGAGAACAGTTTCTACATACTCGGCTTCTGTTACAAATTACTCCCTGGTTTTGACAACACTTATAAAATACGGAGTTTAAGTAATACAAATGAGTTGTCACATTTCCATGATGTAAACAGTCAGAAAATTGTTTCCTATCAACAAATCCATAATAAGCAACCATAAAGCTAAACGATTGGACTTCCCAGGCGATCCAGTGGTTAAGACGCCACGATTCCAATGCAGGGACCGTGGGTTTGATCCTTGGCCTGGGAACAAANCGGAGTTTAAGTAATACAAATGAGTTGTCACATTTCCATGATGTAAACAGTCAGAAAATTGTTTCCTATCAACAAATCCATAATAAGCAACCATAAAGCTAAACGATTGGACTTCCCAGGCGATCCAGTGGTTAAGACGCCACGATTCCAATGCAGGGACCGTGGGTTTGATCCTTGGCCTGGGAACAAAGATCCCACTTGTCTCACAGCATGGGCAAAAAGAGAAAAAAAAATTCTTTAAAAATTATATATTTAAGAAAGACTGAACTACTTATTTGCTACCCAGCCATTCCTGCTAACTGGGCACTCAGTGGCTGGCAGAGACCTTGAGACCATTTCCTTCATTTCTCAGAGTAAATTCCCAGGGACAGTGGTGTCTGGGCTACAACATACCCCATCCACAGGAAATCCCAGGTCCTAGCTCTCAGAGCTGATTATCACCAGAACTCTAATAAAAAAAAAAAAGAAGAAGAAGAAGAAGAATACAGAATTCCCTTGACCTTGAACGTAAGATGTGCAGGGAATTTTTTAACATTGTGAGTCATCTCGTTGATTCCAAACATTAACCTTGAAAATGAAGAAGGTCCTCCAGTAAGTCTTGGAAACAGTTAAGGAAACAGAGAAACATGCTTGGAGCTGTGCCATTTCCTAGTTACACGGTGTAGACAATCCCAAACTGAGATCAGAGAGTGGATCTTATACCTCAGGTCCCCTCTGCTATGAATGAAAAGCAGGATGCAGAGTCACGTATCAGAGAGGCAGCTGGCCCAGGATGCAGACCGTGTCCCAGCCAGGTGCGCTCAAGATTAGCAAAAGAAAGAGTGAGCTCGGGGGCAGCCACCGCACCTGGGATGGTCTTGTGGCAAATCAAGTGGTTCCTGAATTTCCACAAATCGTGAAACCAGCAGGATGGAATTCAGAAATACACTCTGAGACTCACTCTATGAAACAGAGCAAGCCCGCCCACCACCAAGCAGAAAGAACAATGCCAGCCAGGTCCCCACCGACCTTCTCCTGGTTCCAAATGCAGCCTTAAATAGAGCCAGTCCACCAGGGGGCCGTCCCATTACCAAGCCAGACGGAGGGCTACCTGCCCACCCTGTCCACACAGAGCCTCTAGGGAAAGCTGAGATGAGGGGCTCCCAAAAGAAGGCTGCACCTACAAGGCAAGGGAAGAAGAGACCTGGACAGGGCGCTGTCCCAGAGATGGCGGCCTTGTCTGGAGATATGTTCAGATGCTCAGAGGGAGGTTGCGGAAGCAGGGGTTAAATGCAAGGCCCAGGAAGCGGGCCAGGAGCTCTGCAGCAGAAGGCGCACCCAGTTCAGAGCAGAGCATGCCCTGGGGGAGAAGCCAGGCCACAGAGGTAGCTGGCTGCCACTTCTGTAGAGGCCATGCTGCTGAAGGGTCACCCCAACCCCCCGACCCCCCATCTCCCCTCCAGGATCAGGCAAGGATACAGACGGCAGACTGGGAACTGCTCACTAGGCCAGACAGTGCCTCGGACGGGGGGATTTCTTTTAAGGATTTGGTGTCTAGTTTAGAGACCAGTTGAGATCGAAACCATTTCAGAGGAGATGGGGGTGGGCAGAAAGAGTCACAGCTCCCAGAGAAAGCACAGATCCTGAAAAGGGAAAGTGCCAGAACATGACAGAGTTGCACCGTGTTTCCACGCCACGTGGTACAAAGGACCTCTCTGCCCAGGTGTGTGGAGAAGGAGGAAGGATTCTCAGTGGTCTCTCATAAAGTGACAAAGCTGTCAATCAAAGTGATGAGAGGCCAGAAGAATAAGAAGGGCCTTCAATCTCATGCGGACGGTGCAGTGAGCTGTTTCTACCTCTTTCCACCCACTTTATATTTTGTTATCAAATTAACATTAAAAACAAAAATGAAAACACTTTCTTACAAATGGATCTTACTTTTAATCCTAAAATGCTTCCCAAATTATTGTCAGTATATTGCATCTTTTCAATTATGGCTAACTTAACGGTTACACTTTGCACGTAACACATGTAAATATTTTTCTTAATTCTTATCCAGAGAGACATTACTATAAAATTCTTTTTAGGAAATCAAGATGTTCTGACTCTCACACTTCAATTTTAATGTCCCCCCATGGCTTTACTTTTGGTTTAATTTCATAATAGCTAAAACACAGAGATAAATTTAAAAGCCCCCCAAACAGTGATCCAAGCTTCTCGTAATGTAGTCATTATAAACAAAACGTATTTCCCTGATAAATTCCCAAGACCATAAAATGCCAAAGTCAGAAAAGTAGGCCCAGTGCTGAACTCAGGACAAACTTCTAGGTGAAAGGGAATACACTCTCACTCATGACAACACAAATACATTTTCAGGTAGTCAGCCTCCTGAATGCTGCAAAGCTCTCCCATGATACCTCAGTTTTGGCTTCTACATGTGACTGTGAACCAGGTATTAAGATGACTGCTCGCATTCACTGCTCTTGATCATGTGGGCCCGAGGCACTGCCACAGCACATAACGCCAAGAGTTCGTTGTGATCAAAAAAATAAACAGAGAGACCTGTCCCTAAGAAGAGCAGAGTTTCCCACAATCCACGTTTGAGGTTTTCAAATTTCAATCCCACTCAAAATCAGGTATATATCTAAAATATACTGGAGCTAACCACATAAAGCATTCAATCCCAGATTACCTTATTTAGAGACAAAGATCCTACAATCCTGGGTTCAAGCCATCTAGTCAACCCAGTAAAGGCCAGGGGCCTGGTCTATGAAACAAGTATGTGAAAAGAACCCGGCCCTGAAAAACACTACCTCTGAAACCAACCATAAGAAGCAAATCAGTAAACTCCTACCTCAGCTTAGACATGGCTCAGACAATGGACATCTGATTCTATAGCTGAAACGCAGTCCCTCTGGATTCCTTTCTGAATGCAAATAGGTGGCCAACTTAACATAAGATTCTGTTCTAGAGGATACCGTTTTGCTCTTGGAGAACATGTTCAGCTACTTTTTGCCTCAGCTCCCTGAGAACACAACAGGGTTTTACCGACTCGATGGACGTGAACTCCAGGAGTTGGTGATGGACAGGGAGGCCTGGTGTGCTGTGATTCATGGGGTCGCAAAGAGTCGGACAAGACTCAGCAAGTGAACTGAACTGAACCAGATTACCACCCTCTGTCCTAAACTGCATGACCTTAGGGCAAGGCCAGGTCATGCACATCACGGGTATTCCCCTTGAGACCTAGCCCAGGGCTAGGCATGTTTAGGCACTCACACACCTGAGAAACCCCCTGAAATCATTTTCAGGGAAACCAAGCTCTCCAGGTCACCGACACCCTCTGCAGAGCCTTGGTATAAAGCATGTGGACCAGGCAAGAACACTGGAGTGGGGTGCCACTTCCTTCTCTAATGCATGAAAGTGAAAAGTGAAAGAGAAGTCGCTCAGTCGTGTCCGACTCTTAGCGACCTCATGGACTGCAGCCCACCAGGCTCCTCTGTCCATGGGATTTTCCAGGCAAGAGTACTGGAGTGGGGTGCCATTGCCTTCTCCGAAACTCGCCTAACTCCACTTTAAAAGATCTGAGACAGAACTGATGGACTCTGCATCACAAAAGTGGATCAGAGGACCCTCATTCACTGACTACATTTTGTTGTTGTTCAGTCACTTAGTCTTGTCTGACTCTTTGCAACCCCATGGACTGTCCTTCACCGTCTCCCCGAGTTTGCTCAAGTTCATGTCCCTTGAGTTGGTGATGTCATCTAACCATCTCATTCTCTGCCGCCCCTTCTCCTTTTGCTCTACATAAAAAGATCAAGGGAAAAAAAAGTGCAAAAGGTAAATCTCTGTGTTCAATGTAAAAACAAAATAATTAAGAAGTGTGATAACCAAAAGAATAGCTTCCACTTTTTCAATTAATCACCTCACTTCTGGTTTAACCACACTCCAGAAGACACCTTCTACTCTGGAAGACCTTAACATTTAACTGGAAGTCACAAGAGCATAAAAGAAACTTCAGGAAAAGAGCTGACATTTTCCTCTTTGGTATGACTCCTGAAAAGGCAAAAATACACCTGAATTTTGCGCATCATAAAAGAGAAAATTATTTTCTGAAGCACATGAAGGTCCCCGAAGATAATCTCACATCCCAGAGAGCAGAATAACAAGTTACTAGTGTCCTTTGTCGGAGAAGGCAATGGCAACCCCCTCCAGTGTTCTTGCCTGGAGAATCCCAGGGACGGAGGAGCCTGGTGGGCTGCCGTCCATGGGGTCGCACAGAGTCAGACACGACTGAAGCCACTGAGCAGCAGCAGCAGCAGCAGCAGCAGCAGCAGCAGCGTACTTTGTTGTTGTTTAGTCACTAAGTTGTGTCTGACTCTTTGTGACTCCGTGGACTGTAGCCCTCCAGGCTCCTCTGGCCATGGGATTGCCCAGGCAAGGATGCTGGAGTGTGTTGCCATTTCCTTCTCCAGGGGATCTTCCTGACCCAGTGACTGGACCTAAATCTCCTGCATTGGCACACAGATTCTTTACCACCGAGCCAGGTAAAGGCACAGGGAAGCCCTCTTACGGTACTACCTCATAGAATAGCATTTTTTTTTAAAAAATAATTTGATAACAGTTTAACTCCTGTCCCTCTGTGCCCCTTGAGCCAAGTGGAACTCCACATCCTGAGAGGCAAGAATGCTCTTGTGCTATTTGCACTGCTTTGCACACGCAGCTCCTTCACTCCCAGGCCCCTTCCACTCTCAAACACTCTTATCCTGTTAAAACTCTTGTAAGAACAACCCCCGAATAGCTTCTCCTCTGAACTCCCCCAGTGCCAGGCTGGCCCAGATCACTCCTTCAGTCCTTCCAGTTGATAAACAGACACTGTATTTTGTACCTACTCCATCCATGAGCATCTCATGAGCTGTGATTGCATAACACTCTCTCATCCTCCACTTAAAAAAAAATGAAATCCCAGTACCTAGACAGGGAGGCCTGGCATGCTGCGATTCATGGGGTTGCAAAGAGTCAGACACGACTGAGCGACTGAACTGAACTGAACCCAGAAGTCAGTAACTGTTGGGTAATAAGACGAAGTGAAGTGTTGACAAAGACTCTCTCTTTGACAAAACTTGAGTCAGGCTCCTCTAAGCCCTCTTCTTGATCAGGCTTTGACTTTAGTCCCCGTTGTTGCAGCCTTTAACAACCCAGTTGTAGCAAGTCAGGTCAGACAGAATCCTTCCTCCTCAATATCTAATCAAAGCCTTCATCTCTCACTTTCCATGTATAATCAGTCCTCTATATCCACAAGTTCCTCACCTATGGATTCAAACAACCATGGGTCAAAACATCATTTTATGTAAGGTACGTGAGTATCCTTGGGTTTTAGTATCCACAGGGGATCCTAGATTCAATTATCTGTCTGTATCATGGGACAGACACAAGTCACTGGCCTGCCTTCAGCAGGAATCCTGGTAAGTTGCTCTAGCAAGATTTCTCCCATAAGCGTCCATCAGAATAACAACAAGACCACACGTTTCTCTGGTGATTGGGCAAAAACTGCTATAGCTTAGCTGGGAAGTTCTGATTCATCCACCATATTCAGCAGACATTGCAACGTCAGATGTCCATTTATTTTGATCTTTACAAAATTCTCTTTATAGGAAAAATTTCAGTTCCCCGAAGACTGTAAAAGGCACCTGGAAGAGTTCTTTGTTCAAAATGATAAAAAGCTTTGGGAGGATGAAATTATGAAGTTGCCTGAAAAATGGCAAAAGGTATTGGAACCAACCAATGAGTCTACTGCTCAATAAAATTCTTGGTGAGAAAAAAAAGGAATTCCCCAACCCTTTTATCCTCTTAGTAATCCACCATGCTCTCACCCTACCAAACCACTCCTTGGCTTAAATCCCTACCTGTTCTTTTTGTGTTTGGAGTGGAGCCTGGTCTTTCCCTCCTACTACTAGCCTGTCTCTCCTATTACAAGACACCTACCACAGCAGCTCTGAACGGAGGCTTCCTCACCATTTCAACAAGTGTCACAATGATTATCTTAACAGTGCAAAGTGTTTTTGTATTTTATTGCGAACTTAAACACAACATTTCATCAAGCAACTTTATGATTTAAAAAATGTTAATATCACACTAGTATTTAAAGAAATTCCCCAATGGCTCAGCAGTAAAGAATTCACCTGCAGGAGACGTCGATCCCTGGGTTGGGAACATCTGCTGAAGAAGGAAAGGACAGCTTGCGCCATTAAATCCCCCGGACGCAAGAGCCCGGAGGGTCACAGTCCATGGTGTCCCATGAGACAACTTACTGACTAGACAACAACATTTAAAGAAAAAGGCAGTTTTTCTAGTGACCTCACACCTGCCTTTTCACTGCACGCAGAGCTGTCATGATGAGACTTATTTGGAAATGTTTCTTTTCCGTCTGTTTGAAGACCCACACCCCTACCTCCTTCAGGTACGAACTACACTGAGGTGTAAGATGGTACACTTACAGATTATCCAATTACGTACCAAGACTTCAATGGAGCAGTAAAGTTAAAAAGCCAGTCTGGATTGTGGCCCTGGGCAATCCACTTCTTAAACACAATGGCTTTTGACACGGCAGCAGGTGAGAATGGGTGCTGGGCAAGTTATCCCTGTCATCCTCAAATGCCTCTAACTATGGTATGGAAACAACTGCAGCTTTGATTCAGAGACAGGCAGATAATTATTTTCTTTTTAAAAAGCCCCAGGATTCTCTGGGAGAGGAGTGCCAGCCCCACAGGAAATGCCCTTTGGCTCTCACCTCCAGCTCAGGGCCCACCTTGTCTGTCCAGTGATGCTGGAACACAGGGGTCTGCTCAGCACCTCACTCACCCACCTGCCTGCCTGCCTCACAGGTGCGTTTGGAGGGCAGGCACTTGGGGTTTCAGGTGGGCCAAGGTTGGCTTGAATTCCTCCAGGACAGACTGAGGCTGAGAAACACAGGCTGCAGAAAGTGTTGGACCAGCAAGGGACTTGGACAAACATTCAAGATTCTCACCATAGGCAGAAGGTTCGCTTGGTTCCGAGACCTGCCGTACTAGCCTGCAGGGCCACCAGAAGGAAGCAGGTGTCTGAGACCATCCTCAAAGGAAAAGTCAGAGGCCTGGTGGTGGCAGCGTGCAGCGTGCCTTCATGGACCCTTAAGTCGTTGACTTGATAGAAACCCTGGCCCACAACATTCAATTTTTTTTTCAAATACTGAAACCTGGATGTTACATGTTCACAGAGGAACACAGTGTTGAGAAATTATTAGTCCACACAATGAAAGGGGAGCTGTTTGGCAAACATCATTTCTCCTACCCATCCCTTGACAAAAAGAAAAAAAAAAAGCCCTTAGTACAGTATTCACGTCAAAGTTAGTTTGACAAACTCATGTTCACTAAATCAACGAAATATTTGGGTCATTTTGTTAGGGTCAATACACATGCTAGATGCTTTAAAAAGGAAGCAAAATCTACTTTTCAAAGCCCTTGTTGAATCACATTGGTGTAAAACGGGCTCAGAGAAACTCAACCATTAACCCGCAGATCTAGATAAAATCTTCACTTCAATCCCTGCATCCAAGTGCTTTGCAAGCTGGGCCCGGCGCGCACTGAGAAATGGATGTCAGCCTCTCAACTGGAAAAAGCTTCCAAAACACTCCTCTGTGTTGATCCTGGAGACTCAATCACACAGATGCGTGTTCAAGACAGAAACCTTGGCTGCTTTTCCCAAGGGAGGTGTGGTCCTAACCACTCAGCTCCAGTGTTTGAATGAGGCTAGAAGGTTAGGAAAAGCTGGGGTCCATTCTGGGGACTGCCAGGAGAGATGCACCCGGCTCTCACGTCAGCATGGCTGCACAGCGGACCTGAAGTGCCTGCCATCAGCTTCAAAACGGCCAGGAAGAAGCTCTGATAGGCGAACCTCTGCTGCTGCTGCTAAGTCGCTGCAGTCGTGTCCGACTCCATGCGACCCCATAGACGGCAGCCCACAAGGTTCCCCTGTCCCTGGGATTCTCCAGGCAAGAACACTGGAGTGGGTTGCCATTTCCTTCTCCAATGCATGCATACATGCTAAGTCGCTTCAGTCATGTCTGACTCTGCACGACCCTACGGACAGCAGCCCACCAGGCTCCTCTGTCCACGGGATTCTCCAGGCAAGAACACTGGATTGGTTGCCATCTCCCTCTCCAAGAGCCATCTCTACCACAAACACAAAGCAAAGAATGCCAGGTGGTGTGTNGTCATGTCTGACTCTGCACGACCCTACGGACAGCAGCCCACCAGGCTCCTCTGTCCACGGGATTCTCCAGGCAAGAACACTGGATTGGTTGCCATCTCCCTCTCCAAGAGCCATCTCTACCACAAACACAAAGCAAAGAATGCCAGGTGGTGTGTGGGGGAGCATGGGGTTGCGGGTGGGGCTGGAGCTGGAGAGGAGGGAGGGAAAGGCCTGGCACAGCCATCTCAGGTGACCAGAGTACAGTCCAGAGGTTTCTGCAAGTGAAAAACCAGAAAGAATGCAAAGGTGGATATCAAGGAGTCCCAGAGTCCGCGTAAGATAAAGGAACTACACTGGACAGCAATCCCCGACCCCAGCGCGGCTGTGCGCTTCCTGCCTAACGCGGAGGGGCAGCCCTACACTGGACCACAGCCCTTTTCTTTTTTCCCCAAAGTATCACCCCCAAGATACCCATTAATTACAAAGGGGAACCTTATAACTTTACGGCAGAGAAACCCAACAGGCACAGCCTTGACCAAGTGACCAAGGTTAACCCATCACCAGTAATGAGACTTGTGGACACCGTGTAGGCCCTGATAAGACACCATGAGGATGCAGCCTCGCTTCTGCATTCTTCTTGCCAAAGATGCACAACCTCAGACTAATCCTGAGAAAATCCCAGGCTGCTGCTGCTGCTGCTGCGTCGCTTCAGTCGTGTCCGACTCTGTGCAACCCCATAGACGGCAGCCCACCAGGCTCCTCCGTCCCTGGGATTTTCCAGGCAAGAGTACTGGAGTGGGGTGCCATTGCCTTCTCCGAATCCCAGGCTAACCCAAAGGAAAAGACAGGACTGACCGGTACTCGTCAACTGAAGGCCATGAAAAACAAGGAAGGTGGAGAAATTGCCACAGATTCAGTCCAGTTCAGTCGCTCAGTCGTGTCCAACTCTTTGCAACTTCGTGGACTGCAGCACGCCAGGCCTCCCTGTCCATCACCAACTCCCGGAGCTTGCTCAAACTCATGTTCATCGAATGGGTGATGCCATCCAACCATCTCATCCTCTGTCATCCCCTTCTCCTGCCTTCAATCTTTCCCAGCATCAAGGTCTTTTCCAATCAGGATCACAGATTGGAGGAGGCTAAGAAATGAAGTCCTAAACACTGGACTACCTGCTTCTGTTTTGTGACCTGACAAAATTTTCCTGGAGGGCAGTCCCAGAGGGATGTGGTCTACCTATCTGCTTAAGATCCTCCTATGGTCCCTGGGTCTTTCATTCTAGAATATACTGACATTTGCTACTCTGGCTGTCTCTATCTATACCCAGCCTCTTGGGGGCTCTTTTCCTGTTTGACAAGAAAGAATCAGAATGATCAGGAAAAGCCCCAGGAAGGAGCAGTAGGAGGTGGGGAGGAGGGCAGAGGGGGGCAGACATGGGAGGGAGGTCTTCCAGTTCAGTGTCTCCCTCCACATCGTGACCTCCACCTGGCAACTCCCAGGAGCCCAGGTGGGGACGCACACTCCTTGACTGCTGCCCACCCCCATCTGGCACTGGGCACTGCTGCCAGCTCAAGCCTGACACTGCCACCAGCCTGTGGAATGTACCCGAGAGAAAAGACTGGAACTTGCTGAGCCCACTGGGGACACTGTACCTTCCCTTCTGTGGTCCTGCTGGCCGGTCTGCTTGAATCACACTCAGTGTGTGTGGGGGGGGGTCGGGGAGAGCTGGCTTTGCAGAAACCAAGTCCGCTCCCAAAGGCGAGGACGAACCAAGGAAAGACATGAAAACTGGGAGAAGTAACACTGCACAGACACTGTTCTATTTTAAAACCACATCACCAGAGAGGCAGGAGACATGGGGTGGGGTGCAAGGTTTGTGCTCACCAGTGGAGACTTGTACGTGCTATAAAAACTCAGTGGAACTGAGCAAGTCCTGTCCACCCTTGACCACAGCATGGTGACCTTCCCAAGTGGCCACAAGAGAACCAGGAAGTCACATTGAAACTCAATTAGAATGGCTAAGGTGACAGGCTAGGTGTCCTAGGACTGTGGNACCAGAGAGGCAGGAGACATGGGGTGGGGTGCAAGGTTTGTGCTCACCAGTGGAGACTTGTACGTGCTATAAAAACTCAGTGGAACTGAGCAAGTCCTGTCCACCCTTGACCACAGCATGGTGACCTTCCCAAGTGGCCACAAGAGAACCAGGAAGTCACATTGAAACTCAATTAGAATGGCTAAGGTGACAGGCTAGGTGTCCTAGGACTGTGGTAACAAACGACCACAAAGGGCCGGCCTGAAACAGCAGAGGTTTAGCCTGCCACACCCCTGGAGGCCAGAAACCCAAGGACAGGGCATCAGAGGGCCACGCTCCCTAAGAAGCCAGCCTGGGGGACTCGACTGACGCCTGTGTCTTAACGTGTGGTGACCTGGCCTCCCTGGGAGACACTCCACTCCAGCTGCTGTGTCTTCACTGCCACATCCTCGCCCTGTGAGCTGGTGTCTGGGCCTGTTTTTGCTTCTTAGAAGGACACCAGGCACAGGATGAGGAGTACTCCAGTGTGACGTTTGAACTCGATCGCATCTTCAAAGATGCTATTTCCAGTAATTCACAGACCCACTCTACTCCGGTATGACGTGTTATCTAGATTGCATCTTCAAAGATACTATTTCCAAATGATGTTATAGTCACAGGTCCCAAGGCATAGGAAGTCAAGGTGCGTGCCAGGGACATCACTCACCCCGAGAGGTGCCGAGGCGATATTCACAGGTCCCCAGGGACAGGAAGTCAAGGTGCGTGCCAGGGACATCATTCACCCCGGGAGGTGCCGAGGCGGGCTGCACGCCGCCTCCCCCAAGCTCCTCTGTATCATGCGATGCTTTGCGAGTGAAACTTTAGGGAACTTTGCGAGAGAAGCAATCACCAGACTTTTGTCACCGTCGGGTCCATTTTCTCGTCTCTCACGTCTCCCTCCCCAGGCCACAAAAGGCAGGAAATTGCTGACAAATGTGCCCAAATGAGTTCCAAAGTGATGCCCTGTTCGCTGCAGGCTCTGGGTCTTGCGCTATCAACCCAGAGAAGTCTGTAAGGTGTTTCTCTTGAAATCGACCAATAGCGGCTTTTAGGCATCTTCATCAGATTGAACGGAGGCTGGCTCTGAGCAGATCATCAGCTTCCATGCTCCCCGGGGCAGGAGGCAATCTCAGGTGCAAGACAATTGATGGCCCAGCTGGGGAAGAGAGGAACGCTGAGGGGAAATGCTTTCGGGTTGACAACGGTCAAAGCAATTGCTTGGCTCACTCAAGGAGAGCTGAAGGATACGTCAGTAAATTTAAAAAGAAAGGAAAACTCCCGATTAACTCAACCATGAGAGATAATTTAATGAACAGATTTCATTTTAGTTAATGAATGATTTATTGAAAATGCAAGCAAATTTACCCTCAGCTACAATTATCGCTGGATAATTTCAAAAGAGGGAATGCGCTGTCTAATTAGTCACAGTCTTAAACTAACCTTAAACAAAGGGATTTCATCTCTGAAACATCTGATTAGCTGACCTGGGCCTTTTGATACTAATTATCATGCAGGTATTATTTGTATGGCTATTAGGTTTTAAGGTCACAGAACACGGTGTCATTAAGTATCCATAAGCAAAGGCTAAAAATGATGGTGTTCGTAACTAGGCATAATGTGATCTGAATAACAGTTTTTAAATCCACACTGATTCACACCTAATGGGCCATTTCCCTTACAGATAGGTTATGAGACAAGGTGGGAATAATTACTTTTCCAATATGATGTTTGGTGAGATAATTAAGGAGTGTTTGGCTCCCCTCAAGATAAAATAAACAAAACCTTGAAATTAACAATCTGCAGATCAGGAAGCAGAGAAGGCATCTCGGCAGGTCATGATGGTGGTGGAATTGGAATCTTGCTGGAAAAGGATGCTCAGAACTGCCATCACCTTCTTCTAAAAATGCTTTCCGCCTCCTGTCTCATGGAACTGACTTTCATTGCANCTGGGACTGCAGCAAGTGCTGGTATAAGACTGCGAGGGATGTCAAGAATACGCAGGCAGAACTGGGGTGAGAGAGGCGAGCAACAGTGAGCAAGAGGGACACAGGTCAGGAGGAGGGCGACCTGATGCCCGTAGTTCATGGGATGAAAAATAAAGACAGCTCAGGTTGCTTACAGAAGGCGTCCTTTTTTGAAAACACAGATTGCCAAACTAAAGTCTGGAAAACAGCAAACTTGAAAGCTCCGTTCTATTTTCATCCCTTCATCGAGGACTTCCAAAAGACCAGAGGCATCCTTAGACATCCACCCTTTCACCTCCACGTCCATCGAATCACATTTCTTTAAATCCCAAATTTGTGTGCAGCTCTGAGCTAGGGGGTTGGGCTGAAGGTGGGAGAGGACCTGTTCTTGAATAGCTCAGCTTTGAAGCTGAGATGGGTATTTCAAGACGACGAACCTGGAAATTCAAAGGCAATCACTTGAAAGAAATCAGGACTGGAATAGAGTGCCACACAGCGGCGAGGCAGAATAGGATCCCCTTTGTTTAAACTAGACAAGTCATGTGCAGTTGTCCCATAAAAGGGCGTGAAGGTGGTCTCTACTGCCCACGCGGGTGCAGCAAGCCGCCATGCGCTCGCCAAAGCATCCATGCACAATCAAGAGTGGAAATAAACTATCCCCTCTTGGGCGCAGCAGGTTCACAAAGGAACGAAAGTACAGCGTGGCGCTTGCTCACACTCCTCTCATCTCAGGGGTGCCTCGTGAGTGTGGATGCAGAACCTGTCCTTGGTTCCCAAGCCTCATTCCCGCCTTGGGCGATCCCTAGCCCTGGGAGTATGTGATCTTGAACTGTCTCTCAGAGAACAAATCTGAAATCCCATCAAATAAAAATAGTTCCCCTTGAATCTGAACTCAAGAATTTTCACTAACCTCAAGGCAGTCGCTAGGAAATCAGCCTCTAACTTGGTCGTCGCAATCACAGCCAGTGATCCTTTATGGTCAGTCCAGCACGCAGCTGACGGTAGGCTGCTATGAGGCTACCAGATTCCTCTTCCTCAAGCCCAGAGCTCTGAGAGCCACCCTGGCCACCAGCCCTGGCGGGCTCACCAGGCTGCAACCCTGGGCACACTCGCTCAAAGCGTGGGTGTCCACTGGACTTCAGCACTTTGATGTGGATGATCACAGCTCCTCTGTTAAGGAGCCCTTGTGTGGCCCCAGGAGACCCTGTCACTTTCCTCCAAGAGAGGTTTGTGGATCCAACCCCTCACAGATCTGTAAAGGGTAAACAGGAGTCAACCCTGAGGGCGATTTTCTTTTCAAAGCTGCACAGATCGAGCAGGAAGACAAAGAGTGTTGCCCAGTGACAAGCCCCAGGCTTGCAACACAGACTGCAAACTCTCTTCAGAGGGCGGGAGCTTAGCATCTTTGCAACTTCCGTTGTCTGGGGTGGCAGAGAACTCAGGTTTAAGGGCACCAACACTGCCAGGCCAAAAGGGCTGAGTGGCCAGAGGAGATGGGCTTCTTCCACAGGAAGCCCACACACCTCAAGGAATCAGAGAACAGCTTCCTGGAACCTTACGGGGACACAGAGCAGGGATGGATGACCTCCTCACCCTGGCTGCCAGGAGCAGTATCTAGACCATAGGAAGGCTGATTCCCCTCTGAAGTCAGGGAAGTGGGTGGGTATGCACTGAACTTCACGAGCGAGGTTATCCCAGCCACCCAGCAGGGTGGGGTCGGGGCTCTCGCAGGACAGGACACACTGAATCACAAGACCCTGCCTCCTGCAGTCCCCGCTGTGATTCATCTCCATCCACTGAGCAGGACGCGGGGCAGAGAGCCAGATGCAGACAGCTTGCCTGCTGCCCTGCCCAACAGGGGAGAGAGAAGGGGCCCAAGCCATCATAGCTGCTGGATCTCCAAGCTCCCAAAGCCTTACCCTCGCATCTCGCTAATTTAGTGAGGACCGTCCAACCATACTCATCATGCAGACGCACCCTCTGGCACTGGGCGATTCTTTGCTGGGCACTGGCACAACCACCATGAATCCTTCCAGGAGACTGTTAGTCTACAAAGGACCAGGGAAAGCAAACCACTGGCCTCAGGCTCCATCTGACAGGCAGGGGTGTGTGTGAGCCAGGGTCTGACTCTACAGCCATCATACGTCGTCTGCAAAGGGATCTCTTACCTGACATGACCCTAGTGACCCTGACAGCAACATTACAGAACTGGAATTCACTTTTCTATCTTTTCGAGATCCCTGGTGGCTCAGATGGTAAAGCGTCTGCTCACAATGCAGGAAACCTGGGTTCAATCCCTGGGTCGGGAAGATCCCCTGGAGAAGGAAATGGCAACCCGCTCCGGTACTCTTGCCTGGAGAATCCCATGGACAGGTGAGCCTGGCGGGCTGCAGTCCACGGCGTCACAAAGAGTCGGACAGGCTGAGCGACTTCACTTTGACTTTCCCTTTCTGTCCTTTCACCGGCGATGGGGAGTAACACAGACAGAAGGCTTGTGCCACGTCTAGCACGTGACATGGAGAACGTGTTCGGTGATGAGAAACAAAAGCAACCGAAGCCTCACCGCTAAGGACAGCGATAAGAAACGTCCTTAGAAATTAACATCAGGGAAACATGGGCTTCCCCTGGAGAAAGCAGGAGTTCCCTTTCAGATCAGACCCCCAAGGATGGTGACATCCATACTGCCCCTCAGTTGACTGGGTACCTGGTGGCTCAGACAGTAAAGAATCTGCCTTCAATGCAGGAGAGCTGGGTCTAATCCCTGGGTTGGGAAGATTCCTGGAGAAGGGAATGGCTACCCACTCCAATAATCTTGCCTAGAGAATTCCACAGGCTACAATACATGGGTTGAAAAGAGCTGGACACAGCTGAATGACTAACACACACGCGCACACACATATATATACGAGCGCACATATATTTGTTTATGTATATGACACATATATCATACATATTTGTTTTCGAGTGTTGTATTATATATATGGTTTCTTTAAACTGAGAAACCATTCAAATTCACCATATAGGCAGACTATCCATAATAAGCAGGACGCTTGCCTTCTCTCCCCTTTTCTCGGTATGAGAGACTCACTTCATAATGCACTGGATATTGGGGAGCTTAGTTCCAGGAGAGAACACCCAACCACTTGGCAAACACTGCTCAGAAATACCAGGCTCCCATAAATCACAACAGGCAAACCACAGTTACCTCCAAAAGTGTCTCATAAAAAGGGATTACTCTATTTCCTCTAAATCAACCTTAATTTGTGGGTTTAATATCAAAAATAAGGAAACCTCTCTAGCATGCGGCTGGCCTCACATATTCCATTTCCAAATCGTCTGCAGGTTAATGGCTAATTAGCAAACACCTTGCACACAGGACATTGCAGGATAGATGGGAATGAGGTGGCCGTTTGCTTTAGTGGAGCAATAACATTCAGCCTGAAGAAGCTAGTCAGACTCCTGACCCTCAATCCCAGGGATGTTGGGGAAATCAGAAAGGCAGCCAGCTCCTGCGTGGCAGGGAAGGGGGAGCTTCTGAGGGAGGGCGAAGCTGTACCCTGCCTCCCCACTGCCTGGCCCTGCACAGCCAGGGCAGAGGAGGAATCATGAACAAGGTGTGCAGGACAAAGGGGTAGAAAGGCCCCTGCGGTGAAGGCGCCATGAGAGGTATCGATGGTTCCTGCCTGCGTGCTCAGTCGCTCTGT